>VMDO01002906.1:0-155570 GCA_007922755.1 Pedetes capensis | reverse complement strand
AAATCCAAAGACGCATTGCTCTAGGAAAAGCTGTGGCAAAAGATCTCTTTAGAGTATTGAAAAGCAAAGATGTCACATTGAAGACGAAGGTGCGTCTGACTCATGCCATGGTATTTTCAGTCGCATCATATGGTTGTGAAAGCTGGACATTGAACAAGAGAGACAGAAAAAGAATTGATGCTTTTGAATTGTGGTGCTGTAGATGTCTATTGAATATACCATGGACTGCCAAAAGAACCAACAAATCTGACCTAGAAGAAGGGCAACCAGAGTGCTCCTTGGAAGCAAGAATGGCCAAACTGCGTCTTACATATTTCGGACATGTAATCAGGAGAGAACAATCCCTGGAGAAGGACATCATGTTTGGTAGAGTGGCAGGTCAACACAAAAAAGGAAAACCCTCCACCAGATGGATTGAGACAGTGTCTGCAACAATGGGTTTAAACATAAATAAGATGGTTTGCCTGGCACAGAATCGGCAAGTGTTTCGATCTGCTGTACATAGGGTCGCTATGAGTTGGACTGGACTCGACGGCACCTAACAACAACAACAACAACTTTATAGATAAGTAAACTGAAGCTTAGAGAATGTAGCAACTTGCTCAACTATCTAGAAAGAAAATGTATAGAAGCTCTGTGAAAATAGGGATTATATCTTATTCAGACCTATATTCTCTAAGCACAATGTCCAGTGTGTAATAAGTTTTAGATAAATGTGTATCAGATGTTAGACATGCGTTGAAAAATCTATCTGGAGTAGCAAGTATCCCCATCAAAGAATTTTGTATGCTTGGCATGTTGGCCCACCCCTGTAATCCTAGCAACTCAGGAGGTAGAGACAGGAGGATGGCAAGTTTGAGGCCAGAGGCATCCTGCATAATTTAATGAGACCCTGACTCAAAATAAAAAATAAAAAACAAAAAGTGCAACCCAGTGGTAGATTACTTGTGAAATATATGTGAGGCCCTGGGTTCAAATCCCAAGAATTGGGGGAGAAAAAAGGTAGGAGCAGAAGCAGCAAATGTTTTCTGTCAAGAACCAGATAGGAAATATTTTAGGTTTTGTAGGCCATAAGGCCTCTGTCATAAGGACTTGGCTCTGACAGTATAGTGGAAAGCAGCCATAGATGGACATGCCTATATTCCAGTAAAACTTTACTTACAACACCGGCAGAGGGCAGGATTTGGCTCACTGGCTATGGTTTGCTGGCCCCTAATCTAGGACCTTGCTACTGAAAGTGGGTGCTGGGGACCTGCCCAATCCACATTACCTCGGCAGCAATTAGCATCTCAACCCAGTGCCAAAACTACAAACTAGAATCTGCATTTTAACAGGGGACTCAGAAATTTATATACACATTAACATTTGAGAAGCACTGCTCTCTGGGAAACATGGGCAGCATTGGCTGTCAATCAGAATTGTTATACAGGTTTTAAAATAAACTTTTATTTCCAATCAGCGCTGCATGGATATGATGATAACAAAATTTGTTTGGTTTTATGTGATCATCCAGGTCCACACTGGTCCCTATTCCTCACTGGTAAAGAGGAGAAGGGGGAAAGCCTAAAAGATTGGAAGAGACCAAGACATCTGGACAGTTCAGTGCAGTGCAGCTACCAGGTAATCACCCCATGCCTAGGCCAAGAAGCCCCTTGATATTGCTTCCTTTCCTTTCTTCCCACAGAGTAGAATCAGCCTCTACTCAACCAGACCAATCGGCCCAGAATCTGGTTGCTCAGATATGTGTACAAATAATTTAAGTATCTTTGTCCTCACAGGTGATTAAATAACCACAGAATGCACAGCTGTTCCCATAAATGTCAGGCCAAGTTTCCTGAAAAACAGAAATAATGAATGGCTCTCTCCAACAGCTAAAATGCCGGCTGGTTAAAATCACTAACTATTCTGTATTTTATCAAAGATTAATCTATAGTGAGAAGGATCAAGAAGGGAGAGTATGGGGTTGAGGGATCAGTCAACCCTCCTTATCCACAAGTTCTGTATCCACAGATTCAAGCAAGCAGATTGTGTACTATATAGTTAGGCCCATGGTGCTTGTATCTGTATTGATCATGTACACACCTTTTTTGTTCTCATTAGTCCTGAAATACTATAGTTGGACAAACACTTATATAGCATTTACATTGTATTAGGTATGATAAGTAATCTGGAGATAACTTAAAGTATACAGAAGGATGTATGTAGATGATATCTAAATACTAAGTCATTTTATATAACAGACTTGAGAGTCTGTGGATTTTGGTATCCACAGGGAGTCATGGAATTAATCCCTTTGAATATTGAAGGCCATTGTCCTGCCCCAGAGTGAGAAAACCCTGGTAATTTGCACTGCCTCTTATTTACCACATGAACTTGAATGAGACACTTGACTCCACAGAACCACTATAGTCTCCTCTGGAAAATAGGAATTAAAAATGTCATCTCCAGCAAGGCATGGTAGCACATGCCTGTAATCTTGGGTATTTGGGAGCCTGAGGCAGGAGGATCACATGTTCAAAGGTCAGCCTGGGCTTTCTAGTGAGACCCTGTCTCAAAAAAAAAAAAAAAAAAAAAAAAAAAAAAAAAAAAAAAAAAAAAAAAAAACCTCCTATTTTCTCAATACCCATAAAAATTCTTTTGGCCCATAATCTTTGACCCTTAGTTATAATCCTAGGAATATGTTTTCTACAAATTCCCCCCCCCCACACACACACACCATACACACATACATAAATGTTTATAGTGAAATAAATTCATCCAGAACTATTTTGATAGTAAATTCAGAAGCAATCTAAATGTTGACAATATGAGAATGGCAAAATAAACTGTGGGACAGCCAAATATGCTATAATACATAGCAGTTTAAAAGCAGTGGATCTATTTGCACTGAAATGAAAATGTATCTGTGCTATATTATAATGTGGGAAAATGATGAAAAACAATGCCATATTTCATTGATTCTAGGATGTTCACTTTTCATATTTTTACACCATTATAAGACGGGTCTTATAACTGATTAGGTTGTTGTTTTTAGGTACCATCAAGTCAGGTCTGACTCATAGTGACCCTCACAGGGTTTTCAATGGCTGACTTTTTCAGGATTGCTTTTTGGGAGTGGACTGCCACATTCTGCTCCCATTTTTGCAGTGCTGGGTTTTGAACCCAGGTCCTCAGAAAATGCAGAGCAGGCTCTACCAACTGAGCTAAACCCCAGCTGAATGTCTTCTAATTGCTACTGACCAGGTATGATGCTATACATAAAATAATGACAAATTGTATAATGAGTGGCGTATTAGATTGAGCACCTGCAGAAAGAACTGCATGCATATGTGATTAGATATGCTCATGGATGTTTCTTTTACACTGTGTATATCTATACTTCCAAATACACACACACACACATACACACACACACAGAATTTTACAGACATCTCCAACTTACAATAGCATGACGTGTAATTTTTTTGACTTTATAATGATGGAAAAACAATACATATTCAATAGAAACTATACTTCACAATTTAAACTTAATCTTTTCTGAGGCTAGTAATATGCCATGTGCTACTCTCTTGAGATGCTAGGCAGCAGCAGCAACTTCTAGTCAGCTATGCAATCATAAGGGGAAACAACAGACACGCTACACGGTGCTGTGTGGCTAAGCTGTGATGTTGCACAGATTAGGTGTAGCAATTACATTGTTGATTCATAATATTTTCAAGTTAAAATGGGTTTATCAGGATGTAAGTTCACTGTAAGTCGAGGATCATCTGTATGTGAGTTGTTGTTTAGTCCCATTAAGTCCAGTCCAATTTATAGCAGCCTACCTACAGCAGGGGCTGGGATTTATCTCAGTTGGTAGAGCACTGCGCTGCAGTCTCTGAGGTCCCAAGATCAATTCCCAGCACTGCAAAAGTGGGAGAAGGGCTTGGCAATCCACTCCCAAGGCAATCCCTAAACAGTCAGCCATTGAAAACCCTATGAGGGTCACTATGTGTTGGATACCGACTCAACAGCACCTAACAACAACAACAACAACAACAACAACCTACAGTAGATGAAACACTACCAGACACTGTGCCATGCCCAGCACTATGTCAGTGCTTCTCTGCTATTCACAGGGTTTTTAATGGCTATTTCAAGAGCAGGCTGCTGGGTCCTTCTCTCAAGCCTTCAGCACCTAGTGTTCCCAGACAGTCTCCCATCCAAGTACTAACCAGGCCTGACCCTACTTAGCTTCTGAGAGCTGACACTATCAGGTGCTAGGGTGATATGGCTGCAGGATCTGTATATGAAAGTGTTGAAAAATGTCTAGATGCATACCAAATGAATAGCAAATGAACAATAATCTATTCCAAGAGAAAAATTAAGTAAATAAGTCTGAGGGATGGAATAAAAAAAAGTAATCTTGCTTTTGGGATTTTATACATTTTATACTTTTTGCATTCTGTTAACATCAAACATGTTACTTGTTAAATTACAAAAGAAAATAATATGATAATAACACTGCCATTATTCTTGTCCCACAGGGCCATCGTGAAAATGTTATCAAACACAGGTAAGTGACACAGAACCACATAGCAGTTCTACTTTGCTCCCTCATTTACAGAGACTGCATAACAGACAGAAAATGGAGATATTTAGAGATTTCAACTTTTTTCTTTTTCCCCTGGAGTAGAACATTTATTCCATGACAAAATGAGACAGGATGGCCTGTGGCAACAAGGGAAGCCAGTCTTTCTCCAGTTGGCTCATTGGGATATCACTTTCGACCACAAAAGTGTCATGAGGCATTCATTCACAAGACAGATCAGCAAGGAAATGTCAAAACATCGGCAAATTGTAAGTAAATAGACTCAGATGCTTTGGTGCAAACTTGCTGAGAACTGAGACTGTGGTTCCCATATGCCCCAACAGACTCACTGGGTAGAAGCCTTCATGAATATTAACCAATTATCCATTTCTGGATGAATGGTGTTGACACAGGCAGGCATACCAGCCCAGATCATGAAGAGCCTCGCTTCTGGGTGGAAAGAGATAAAGGGAAGACGGTCGACTTCAGTGTCTTAAAGTGTTTCTCTGGAAGCCAGGAAAACCATGCCCTAAGCAAATCAGGTTTTTTAGAGGCTTTCCATCATATCTGATGAAACATATGACTGGTTGATGAAACACATCCAGCATCCTGTGGGTTCTCATGTCATTGGTTTACATGTGCATTACATGGCAAAGTCTACAGTTTTAGCTCTTGGAACTCAGTTCCTTCTATCAACTTTGTGCTTTACTGTAAATAGAGCTCAGTCCACTATAACAGTCATGGTTAGGCAAAATTAACATAGCAACCTAGCACTTTGGAAGTACTGGCATATTTCAAGTTTACTGCATGGGATCTGCAAGGTGAGTTATTCTAAAGTGGTCTATGGATAGAAAAGTACATGTGGGAAAGTGGAACAAAAGAATAAGAGCAAAATGTGGATAGGGTTATCAGTGCAATAGGACTGATGTGTGTTGATCATTAAAGCTGGGTGTGATGTGTGTTGATCATTAAAGTTGGTTGATGGGTACCTGGAGAGTTATGATGCTTTTCATTTCTACTTTTTTGTAAGTTTGAGTTTTTCATGATAAAAAGTTAAAGAAAAACTACTGAGAGACTCTTGAAGTGGAATGCTGAGTTTCTGTATCAGCAGGGAAAAGCTAGTTAGTATGGCAGCAAAATTGTTATTACATTCCCATTTTCCTTACCAAAAAATCAAAAAAAAAAAAAAGAAGATAATATGAACTCACTGGCTTGTGACAATTAAAAGAAGAAAGGAATATAAAATCCCCAGCACTGTGCCTGAATGTGTGCTGCTATTACTAAAATAAAATAAGAAAAAATACACTGAAAATACCAATGTATGGACAATAATTATATTTTAGTGGGGGGATTATTTGTACTTGTTTTCTTTTAGCTCTATTTTCCTTATTCTATACACCAAGCATGTATATCGTTTACAATTTGGAAGAGGTAAAGTAATCTTTATTTGAAATTAATGGTTACTCATTTTTACTCATAAATGGATGGGTCTGCATAACTTGGAGTACAAAATATTCAAGAAAATTCCTAATAATGTAAATTCAGTTCCTCCTAGTCTGAAGTTTAAAGGCTTTTGGAACAATAATATTATTTTGACAATACCTTCAAGAACAATAAAGTAAAAAAGAAAGAAAGATGGAAGGAAGGAAGAAAGAAAGGAAGGCAGGGAAGGAGGAAGGAAAGAAAGAAGAAAGAGAGACAGAAGGACGGAAGGAAGGATGGATGGAAGGAAGGAAGGAAGGAAGAAAGGAAGGAAGGAAGGAAATGAAAAAAGAGCTAAATTCCTGTTGGTTCTAATAGTGTTTAAATTAGCTGCTGACTATTCCTGCATAAAATTAGTTTATGATTTTAGTGGAACGTGATGGGTTATAGTAACTCACCCTGTCCTTCCCCCAGGGATAACCATGAAATATTCTACTACTGTAAAAAAAAAAAAGCTAGATTCCTGTTAGCTTTTTGCCTAAAACACATGTATCATGTACCTGTTGCCTCTGCTTTATTTTATTAAGAACATAAAATAAATACAACCCACTGATTTCCAAGAACTTTCAATGTTGGTGCTGCTATGAAATGGTAACATCTACTGTATTGGTTACCAGGTACTACAACGATGCCGCCTAAATAGGCAACATTGACACAGCCATGCAGCCTCTTTGAGTGGAATATTTCATATTTCTCCCTGGGGTAACTACAAGGTCAGTTCCTGTAACTCTCAACTATCCCCAGGTAGAGGAAATCCACATGGAAAAATAGCAGCCTGTACTAATGAGCATTGATTTGGCTCCTGAGTCTCAGGACACAGTTGATTAGGCTGGGCTTAGCTGACAGCATTGGACTAACTGTCACAAGCATAGGGGTCACTGGCTGCGGCTCCTTCAGGATGGCACAGGCTGAAATGAAGAGACCAGAGATCTTCTCTGCCCCTGATGCTTTTCCTTCTCCAGCAAGCTATTCTAAATATATTTCCCTGGTGGGAGAAAAGTAGGCAAAAATGCCCATATGCTTTTTCTTCCCTCATCAAACTATGCCTTACATTTTCACCTTACTTTTTCTCCCAAAGTGCCTTTTTAAGTTTCTGTTTGTGTCATATCTACTAACATCTCATTGGCCAAGCAAGTCACTGAGGCAGCCCAGCCAGATTCCATGGCAGGAAAATAGATTCTGCCTCTTTTGTGAAAGGAATTGCAAAATCATGTGGCAAAAATTAGGGATACAAGAAGGATAAATAACTGAGGCCATCCATGCAAACTATGTGCTGTATAACTTATATACTAAAAACTAATGTCTCTGTGATATACAGTTTGCAAAGCATTGTCATATTAACTCCATATATCTAAATATACCCCTGAAGACAGAAGAGATTAATTATTTCACCAGGACAGTTATGGGTTGCTATTTCAATGCTGATTTTATTTTAACTTCTATCATCTTATCCTCTAGTTTGTACATATATACTATCATAGTTTGAAGTTAAATTTCCAAGAGGAGTGAATAAAATTGCTTGTATAGTTTTTGCGCATGCAGTTTGTGGCTAACTGATATACCCTGTTGGTAACCTCATTAACACCCATTCATCGTACACACACCATCTATTATGTCACCTCGTTCAGGAAGCCTCCTTGGTCTCTATAGAAGAATTAATCATGGCCTCCCTCTGATCCTCCTCTGTTTCTTGTAATAAATTTTGCTTTCTCCCTTGTCTATTTAAACCATGATCTCCTGTCTAGTGTCTGAACCTACTGAGAAGAGTAAAGAGCACAGGTTATGGGACCAAGTGCCAGGGTTCAAATCCCAAATTTTCCATCTCCTATTTGTGGTACCAGTGGGAGAAGCAGGTGGCAGTTCACATCCAAAAACAATCCCAAAACCATGAGCCATTGAAAACCCCTATGAAGGTCACTATGAGTTGGATGGCACCTAACAACAACATATGTGGGACCGGTGCCCACAGCAAACTATTTATCCTAGGCTCTGTGTGGCTTTATCTTCTCATCTGTATAATGGGAATAATAATTGCACTTCCTTAGAAGGAAGATTAAGAGAATACAATAAGCACTAAATATTTTGTAAAATACCTTATACATAGTACTCAAAATTAACTGTTATTAATTATAATCTTATTATCCTTAATATTACTTATTTGACTTCATACTGCCTTGGAGTAAATTTTTAACACTGGGTCTAGACTGCCAAAGAACACAGATTCTTGTATCCTAACAAGATCCCTTTCAATTCTGTTGTTTAGCTCCAAATTTTTATTTGTTTGTTTGTTTCTTATAGTACTGGGAGGTTGAAACCAGGGCCTTCTGCATGCTAGGCAAGTGTTCCACCACTGAGCTGCATCCCCAGCCTCTTTTTTATTTTTTTATTTTGAGACAAGGCCTTGTTAAATTGCACAGGCTCCCTCTGGCCTCTAACTTGAGATCTTCCTGCCACAGCCTCCTGAGTCACTGGGGTTACAGTTGTGAGCCACAGTATCTATCTTAGATCCAAATTATTAATGATATTGTGATTGGGACCTGAAATATAATACAAGTACAGTGGAATAAGTCTCTGAAAACCACCTTGTTCTGTCCACTGTACCTAATTCCATGAGAATGAAGAAAATATAGGAGGATCAAAATGGACCTAATTAATATTTGTCTTTTTAGATTTCTTTTTTAGGTATTGTATTTTTGTTTCTCTGAGCAGAAGGTTCAGTGAAGTCATTTCAATAAGCTCCATTTGCCAAAAACCAAATAATAAGTTGATGGGGGGGCAATGAGAAATGAAACAAAATGGCATATTCGAGCCCTGATGCTAGCCGAAGCAATGAAATAAAGTGACATAAGCCACCCTTGAGTCCTCAGGTTGAATGATGCGTTTACTTTGACATTTCTGATCTTCAAAATGGGTGAGCTGAGGATTAGAGGAACTGAACAGATGGCATCTTGATAAATAGAATTAATACTCTGACAATGAAGGAGGATACATATTGGATGCAAAATCTAGATAGTATTTCAAGTAGAATGAAGTGTATACTATATTTTGAAGCATCTGACGATTAATTCGAATATTTGTGTCATCATCCTTATTTTAGCACATTTTGGGAGAAATCTTAACAAGTCCCCCACATGTCTGTCAGCTTGTTGTGCTTCAAGGGCTTGCATGTTGCTATGATGCTGAAGGGGCTGGAGTTTAGCTCAGTTGATAGAGTGCTGTTCCGTACTCTTTGAGGACCCAGGTTCAATCCCCCGCACTGCAAAAACAGGAGAAGGACATGGCAATCCACTTCCAAAGCAATCCTGAAATAATCAGCCATTGAAAACCCTATGAGAGTCGCTATGAGTTGTACCAACTCAAGGGCACCTAACAACAACAGCAACAACAATAATACCAATGATGCTGAAACCTATGCCACTGATATTTCAGATGTCAGCAAGGCCATCCATGGTGAGCAGGTTTCCACATAGCTTCCAGACTAAGACAGACTAGGGAGAAGGACCCAGCAGCCCACTCCTGAAACAGTCAGTCATAGGAAACCCTATGAATAGCAGAGATTTGGTGGTGGTGGTGTTAGGTGCCACTGAGTTAGGTCTGACTCATAGCGACCCTCATAAATTGTCAGTGGCTGATTGTTTGGAGATTACTTCAGGAGTGGATTGCCATGCCCTTCTCCTGTTCTTGCAGTGCTGGGGATCAAATCTGGGTCCTCAGAGAGTGCAATGCAGCACTCTACCACTGAGATAAACCCCAGCCCAAATAGCAGAGAAGCACTGTCAGATATAATGCCAGAAAATGAGCCCCCTAGTCTGGAAAGAAATGACTGGGGAAGGGTTGCCTCTTCAAAGTAGAGTCCACCTTAATGACGGGAATGGAGTAAAGCCCCTGGGACCTCCTTTTGTTGATGTGGCAAGACTCAAACTGAGAAGAAACACAGTGACTACAACAGTGGGATCAAACATAAAAAGATCACATGCATAGCAGTGTTGGGTAGTGTTTCATTCTGTTGTACATAGAGTCACTAGGAGTAGCACCTAACAATAAACATAACAAACAGAAAGATATACACTTGCATTTACATGCTACCAAATACTAAATTCAAAAGATGAACTTTCTGTGTGAATAACGAACATGCTAGTGCTTATCAAAGAAGTTGGCTTAGTCAGAAGCAGTTACAAATGCCTATAATCCCTGCACTCAGGAGTTGGAGGCAGGAAGACCATGAGTTTAAGGCCTGCCTGAGCTACACAGTGAGACTCTGTCTCAGAAAACCAAGGGCTGAGGATATAGCTCAGGGGTGAAGTACATGAACATGAAGCCCTGGATTCATTCCCAGCACTGGAAAAAAAAAAAGAAAAAGAAAAAAAGAGAGAGAGAGAGAGAGAGAGAGAGAGAGAAAGAAAGAAAGAGAAAGAGAGAGAGAGGGAGGGAGGGAGGGAGGGAGGGAAGGAAGGAAGGAAGGAAGGAAGGAAGGAAGGAAAGGAAAGAAAAGAAAAGAAATTGTCTTTGTAGAAACATAGTTGAGGCTTTTAATATGTAAAATGTATACATAATAAAAAGCTCATATAAGTACAGAAGGATAGTGAGAATAGCTTCCCAACTCTGAGTCCTGATTCCTCAAAGGGAAATAGTATTACCAATTTCTTATACATATTTTCCCTTTTTTTAAGTATATGCTTATATATTCTGGCAATTGTATTACAGCTTGAGAGAACTAAAGATTTTTATAACCTTATTTTGCATATGCCTTTTTAAAAACTAAGACTAAAATTTTTCAGCTTAGAATATTTAGATGATTTTGGCGAAAGTTATTCAGTGAATCAGGATTAATTTGGTTTTAAATGGCCAAAAGAAAGTTCCTTTAAACAAACAGATATAAATGTACATCAATTCATAGGAAAACACCCAAGGGGTAGATCTGACAGCTTCAAACATAGCTTGCAGTCTTGGTTATTCATTCTCTCTCCTACTTTTTGGCTCAATTTTCCACATGTTGTCTGCATTTTTAGATTCCAGAGAATTAAAAAATAGTGATCACTAGTTCTGGGCTCCCATTCCTTCTCCCCTCAAAGCCAGTGAAATAAAACAAAAGTCTGAGGCTTCATTTCTTACTGATGCATACACATCCAGAATCCATTTCTGTGCCAAAAGAAATGCTGTCCCATCCTCTTGCCTCTGAAGCACATGGTCTAAATGCAAGGAAGTTTGTATCACCATGACGAAAATCAGAATGTCATTATCAGAAAAAGGATAAATTAGTAGGCAGATGGAAGTCACAGAAGTTCACTGCACTCATCCAATTAGGGGAAAGATGGAAGTCATTATCTCTTGCTGTGCAATAGAACCTAGTAAGACCTAGGATTGGGGAAACCTTTATCCTCCACTCAAAATAACACACAAATGTTTATTTTCATATCTTATTTTATATTGCAGGAAAACTCAATTGAACACGATGTGTAAGTTATCTGACTAACAGCCAGTCTGATGTCTCTGTTTTCTGCAGTACTGACTTGAATTCAATAGAACAATAATTCAGATTTTGGTCTCTTTCCAATTGCTTTTCAAAATCATTCCCAGAAAACACATGGTGATAGTTTTATATTTTCATCCTTTCAGGAAGCCCATTACCGGAATGCCCCTAAAACTAACAGTTAGATTTTCCATCACCTAGATAACAGGAACCTTTACACTAGAGCCTATTTTAAATAGAAATGGTAAAATATTTCAATGACTTTTATCAAGTTAGGGCTCAGGTTTAGCTCAGTTTGTAAAGCGCTGCTCCACACTTTCTGAGGGCCAGGGTTTGATCCCCAACATCGCAAAAATGGGAGAAGGATGTGGCAGTCCACTCCCAAAACAATCCCACAACAATCGGCCGTTGAAAAACCTATGAGGATTGTTATGAGTCAGACTGACTTAATGGCACTGAACAACGACAACATGAACTATCCAGTTAGGAAAATAATAAGACTCAAACACAAGAAGTAAACCAAATGGTAAAAGGCAGATATCTCTTCCTTAAGATGCACATTTCAATTGGCATTATATATTCACTAGCTATATTGATTAACATTAAAATATATTTTTAGTATCAAGATTGTGGGAGATTCAAACTGGAATAAAGATCACCTAGTCTAGTAATATGGATGTCTGATGGACCAGACCATTGGAAAATAAATCAAATCAGGTGCTTGTTTAAATAGGCGTATTGCTAGGTATGGCTTTGATCTAATGAGCTAATGATCTGTAGGTAGGCTCTGAGAACCAGGTCAGTTGAAAATGCTTTTTCAGCCTAAACTCTAAAAAGATAGATGCCTATCCTCCTTATTTGATAAACAGTGATATTGAAGCACAGAATGGGGAAATGATTTGTCAATAAATAGCAGAGCTGAGACTAAATCCATGCTTAAACCTATACCAATCTCCTGATTCTCTTTCTTCTTTTGCTTTTCACCTTTCTGTACATCCATTTCTGTAGGGTCACTGAGAATAAATCTGGCTGGGCAGATATTCAAAGCTGGTGTGACATTCTATTAAAAAGATGTCTGGCTGACAAATTACCATATCAATTGACTTTAACTGTTCCTTACAGAATCATTTTCCTGACTGTACAACGTGTCTATCTGGTTTAATGCTTAGGTAGTTCTTAAACAAAAGTGTTCTGGATAAGAAATAGTGTTTCCCACAGCCAAAGGATCATATTCAGAAGATCAAAATCAGCCAATGGGACTCTTTCAAATTCAAGCTACACCACACATGAAATGAGTCCACCTCACAGCACAATTGATTCCTGCTGTGTTCTTTATAATGAAAGTAAAGAGAGACTGAGGAGATTATTATACTGGGAACTTATAGTTTATATTTTTCCTGGATATCTTACATCTTGTTTCAACATACGTAGAATTGTACCTGGACTATTTATTTATTTATTTATTTATTTATTTATTTATTTATTTATTTATTTTGGGGGGTGTTGGGAATGAAACCCAGGGCCTCACACATGCTAGGCTAGTGCTCTGCCATGTAGCTACATCCCAGTCCTGGATAATTTATTTGAAGTAATGTTTCAAATTGGAATTATACCCTCCACAGTCTTCCAGTATCCAGTTTTACTATGGCTGGGATAAGCTCAGTTGGTAGAGTGCCACTCTGCAGCCTCTGAGGCCCTGGGTTCGGTGCCCAGCACCTCAAAAACTAGAGAAGGACCTGGCAAACTACTCTTGAAACAATCCTGAAACAATCAGCCGTTGAAAACCCTATGAATAGCAGAAAAGCACTGACGTAGTGCCAGGCATGGCACAGTGTTGAGTGTTTTGTTCTGTTTTAGGTAGGGTCACTGTTTGTTATACTCAACTTGAGAGCATTTAACAACAACAAAAACATTTTTACTGTGACTATTTCAACTTCGTATATTCTGCATCCAGTATAATGCCTATAAATAATATTTCAGCATTATGGAAGTGCTATACCATAGCACTTGGGCTGGGGTTTAGCTCAGTTGGTAGAGCACCACTCTGCAGTCTTTGAGATCCTGGGTCTGATTCCCAGCACCGCAAAAGTGGGAGAAGGACATGGCAATCCACTCTGGAGGCAATCCCAAAACAATCAGCTATTGAAAATCCTACAAGGGTTGCTATGAGTCGGACACAACTCAATGGCACCTACCAACCAACCAACTATACCGTAGCACTTAAGACAAAAGGCCACTGGTATACTGGTAACTGTTTAATGAGTGACTCTTCAGGAGAAACAATAGTCCTAATTTGTAGCACTTACTGATTTCCATTGTAGAAATAGCAAACCATGGCCAATTTCAAACTACCGACATACTATCACTGATTGTAGGATTGTAAAGAGATATACCATAGCACACAATTATCTACTAATTCTACCATTGAAATTCAGTAGGTAGAAATAGCTTTAAGATATGGATAAAACTAACTGTGGTAAAATAAATAGAAAGTGACAAGTTGAACATTTATTACCTTTGCTTTACATTTATCTAAATGAAAATTTATATTATTTAATTTTTGGTAATGATTGTATATAACAACTAATACTCAAAATTCCCTAATATTTGATCATTGGTTCTTGTGATGTGACTTCACTTGCCACTATAAAGGGCCATAGGGCCAAAAACATCTAGATTTGAGTTATGTCTTCTCCAACTACCAGCTCTGAGACTGAGCAAATCTACTTCACCTGTGTCTCACTCTCCTAATATACATAACAGAATAATAGTAATAAATGTCTCATAGATTATGTAAAGAATAAATGAGAGCATACATGTAAAATTAGTGGCATTTTTAGAGCTCAACAAATGTTCAGTTTTTAGTAATAATACTTGATACGTGTTCACTCAGTGACAGATGGTGAATGAATGGATGGATGGATGAATAGACAGATGGATAATTTTAAGTGGAAGAATCAAAGCCTTCTTGATTACAAAAAAAAAATGCTAAGACAAATGAGCTATGTTCACCAACAGAAAGATCTCTGAGGAGGAAATAAATCCTCCACTTTGAAATGCTGAGTGGCTTTAAGCAGCTCCTCTGCACTGTGACGTTACAGGCTTAGGGTCATATACTAGGAGACATGACTTACTATTAGTAGCATCAGCTGCCAGTGAAAAGGCAGGGCAAGAAGTATCTGTTATTCACTCCTAAACACAGCAGGCTTCCCCTGGGAGCACAAGTGTTAAGTCCCCTCTTTCAGAAATTATTTCTAAGTGTCCACAACCTATTCTCTTTCAAAAAAGGCTCAGTCTGTCCTTTCCAGAATCACACCTCAGCTAATAATAAGTGTCACTGTCATCCCTCCAGCTACTACCTTCTCTCCTAAGGCCACCTAAGGAAACAGGTCTTCCTGCTCACAGTGAATTGATCCCAGCATGGTGCAGCAGCGCCCTGTGGGATTGTTTCTTCCCCAGACTGAAAGTCTGACAGATTGAGAACTGACTTCCTCTCAGACAGAGTGGAGCCCTCGCCTTTGAATTGCCTCTTCCTCCTGATTCCAGTTAGGGCTTTGGTTCATTTTCACATGTCAGGAGAGAAGAGGAAAGAATCTCCTGGATCTTCTGTGCAGTGATGTTTCAGAGAAAAACTAGAAGTGGAAGCTCATTTACCATCAAACAGCTTTGTAAATGATTCAAACCAATCCCCAAATGGCAGTGCAGCCAAAATGAGAACTGATGACCTGCAGAGAGGCCTTGATAAGAGTTTGTATCCATGAGTTAGGAAGAGTTTGCTGAACTACAGGTTCAATCCAGTGTTCAGTGTAGGTCTAGAGCCTTTTTCACTGAATTATACTGCCTTCCCACACCACCACAGGGGAATGAGGGAGTTCTTGTCATATAAATAATGTACTTTTTGTGCTTCTTTCAAAAGCTAAATGGTGAGAATGCATATTTGAGGACACAAATCTACCTAGTTATTCTACTCTAAATACTTTTAAATGAAGAAAAATGACTTTTTTTTTTCTTTTTACCAGATTAAACCCAGGGCACTCCACCACTGGGCTGTACCCTCAGGTCACTTTTTATTCTTTTTATTTTTTTGAGACAGAGTCTTGCTAAATTATGAGGGCATTGTGATCCTCCTGCCTCAGCCTCCCACATTGCTGGGATTACAGGTGTATGCCACCACACCTGGCTTTGAAAATGTACTTTTAAATATGTGCAACAACATGGGCAAAGAAAGAAAGAGTTCTTTCAAAGGACAATTATAAAAAACAGATGATAACTGGGCAAGGTGCATGCCTGTAATCCCAGCACTTGGGTAGCTGAGGCGAGAAGATCATGAGTTCCAGGCCAATTTGGGCTAGGTAGAGAGACCCTGTCACAAAAACAAAAACAAAACAAAAACACAAAGAAACAAAAACCAAACAACAACGAGAGGATTAAGAAAAAAATAAGATTGGAGACTTGGTATAGAAGGAACATCTTTTACTTAGTAAAAATTACCTGTCAGAATCCCAGGGATAGACCCGCACTGAATGATGAAGTGCTCCTCTTGAAATCAAAATGATGCTAGGATATCCTCTCTGAGTCCTTCTATTGTCCTGGAGGTGACAGGAAGACAAGAAAAAGGAGTCAAAGTACAAGGATTAGAAGAGAAGAAATGAAACTATTACAAATGATGATAATACCAAAAGCTTGAAAGAATCTTCAAATTATTAGACCTAATGAGAAAGTTTAAGAAAGGTTCTTGGATATAAAATCAATATGCAAACATAAATCTACATACTAGCATCAACCATTTAGACAGTTTTTGAAAGTCTCCATTTACATTTGGGAATAAAGCAAAAAGAATGTGGTACCTTGTTAATGAATAGGAAGATTGTACATCACAAAGTTGTTGCTTCTCTCCAAAATAAACTATAAATTAAGTATAGTTCCAATGTAAATCCTTGTGATGTTTAATAGTACCCTAAAGACTGTTTCTAAAATTTATACAAAAGGGTACAGGTTAAGCCATGACATTTTTAAAGAAAAACAAATTTGAGAGAGAGACATGTTCTCTAGCTATTAAGATGTAATACACATCTATAGTAATTGTGACAGTATGGTTTATTTAGTTATAGATGGAAAACATAACAGAATAGCAGAACCAGAAATACACTTAGGGATATTATGGATTAAACTGTGTCTCCCCCAAAAGATATGTGAAATGTAAATCCCCAATACCTGCAAATGTGACTTTATTTTGGAAATAGAGTCCTTAAAAATGCAATCAAGTCAAGATTGAGGTCGTGGATTAAGATTGGTGCTAATCCAATCATTGGTATCCTTATAAGAAAAGATGCAAAGGCACAAGAGGACACACACTCCAGAGAGAAGCCAGAGACTGCAGTTATGCTGCTACAAACCAAGAGACATGATCTCCACCACTACCAGAAAGAAGAGGCAAGAAAAATGTCTCTCTACAGCCTTCAAAAGGCACATGGCCCTGCTGACACCTTTATTTTGGACATCTAGGTTCCAGAACTGTGCAAGAATACATTCCTGTTGTTTTAAGCCATCCAATGTGAGACACTGTATAGTCTCAAAACCAATCCATACCCTTTTAACAGTTTTAGAGGGCTACAAAATCAGATGCAGAGACTAGAAACACATCCTCATATGAATCCAATCCACACATGATTCTACTCTGCATCTGATTTTGTAGCCCTCTAAAACTGTTGAAAGGGTGCAAACTAGATTCAAGAATATACAGTACTTTGTTATGCCAATCCTAGGAAAATAATACAGGAATATATGAAAATAAAATCATGAAGTTGCAAGCCATAAAAAGAAATGTCAAGAAATTTTACCAATGAATTAAAAGTGAAAAAATTGTAAGTTTTAAAAGAAAATCTAAAAGCATGCCATTATTTTCTTAGGAATTCTTTATATATTTTGAATACTAATCCATTATCAGATCTAATATGTAATTTATTGTTCCCCAGTCTCCACTCTTTGAGTCAGTGGTCCACCATCTGGTCAGCTATTTACACTAAAATAAACATAGGAGACCTCTTTAATTCCTCTTTTTGTCTTACAATGACATTCAGTCATCCAGCAAATCTTGGTTCAGCCACTACACATATCCAGCTCTCATCACTTACTATTTTTGTTGCTGTCTCTGGAGTAAAAGCTACCATTGTGTACCCCTAAGCCATTGAAAATAGACTTCTAATTTACATCCCTACCACTGCTCTGACACCTCCATCCATCCTGAACAGATAATTATCCACCAAGCCAGTGGTTTAGACTGCATATTTGAGTCCCTGCCTGCAAAGTTCATACATTTAAGCCCTAAACCTAAATGCAATGGTATCTAAAGGAGGAAGTTTCAGAGGTAATTAGATTTAAATGAGGCAATCATAATAGAATTAGTGCCCTTATAAGAAGAAATTATTGACAGTCATCATTGTGGCATGGAAAATAGTAAAAAGTAGACCACCACTGGCCAACCATCATTTTGTGAACCCCTGGGATACCAATATTCCAAAGGTTTACATTATTGGAGGTGCTGAGATCTCTGTTTTCACTTAGATTTTTTTAAATAAAATAAATTAGGTAAAATTGTTTTCTGTAAAAAAAAAGAATATTTTGAACACTTGATGTTGTTATCATGGATAATTTTAAGATATGTAGTTACTTCTCAGTCAGCTAAATGTAGTTGTGGGGGCTGGGATTTAGCTCAGTTGGTAGAGTGCTGTGCTGCAGTCTCTGAGGTCCCAAGTTCAATTCCCAGCACCACAAAAATGGGAGAAGGACCTGGTAATTCACTCCCAAGGCAATCCTGAAACAGCCATTGAAAACCCTATGAGAGTTGCTATGAGTCAGATACCAACTTGATGGCACCTAACAACAACAACAACAAATGTAGTTGGCCTAAACAGGGGTTTGGTAATTACATAGTTTTGTTTGGTTGTACTTATTGTTTATTCATATATCATCTGATTTATACTCTAAATAAATAGGAAGAGATAGGAAACATGAGAAAGGCAAGATATTAATTCCCATGAAAATTATAATAAATCCATGGGTTCCCCTCTACTTGACATGTTCTAGAGTTGCGTATTTATCTATCTGTCCAGAAATTTTAATTTACTTATTTAGGGGTGTGAGGTTTGAGATAAGGTCTCACTATGTTGTGGTAGCTGGCCTCAAACTCATTATTGAGCCCAGGCTGGTATTTAACTTGGGATCCTACTGCCTCAGCCTCCCAAGTGGTAGGACTACAGGCATGTGCCACCATCCCTAGCCAGACCAGAGATTTTTCTTTTCTTTTCTTTTCTTTTTTTTTCAGTACTGGAAGGTTGAACCCAGGGCCTCATGCATGCTTTGTAACCATTCTACCACTGAGCTATACCCTGAGCCCTGACCAGAGATTTTTAAACCACACATTGGCATGTCTCTCTTCCTTCAACTTCCATTGCTAAAGGAAATTCAGTGCTGATTATAGTTAATTTTGTTTTCAATCTATTAAACATAATAAGAACTATCCACATGATGGGTTATTTACAGAAAAATGCACAAATGGAAGCCTTTTTTGTTAACTTCTCATTTAGAAACAAAACATTAAACATTAAAAATAAACTTGCTAGGTTTAAAGTGAAAAATCCAAGAATGCCAAACAATCAAATCATAAGACTGCTTTTAAAAATCTATTTTTGATGTCGTAATACCTGCTAAAATCTCAATCTCTACTTGATAACCATTCACTTCTCAAACTAAAGATATGATGTCCTTTAAAATATATTTTTGTATAGAATTACTTCAAAGTAAACCAACTAGGGTCTGCTCTCCTAAAGGAGAAAAGTTGACCTTTATTTTTAACTATAATGTGATTATTATTGATGATCATTTTGAAATTTATTATGCAATGTAGATCTAAAGTTATTTTAAAATAAAATTTCTTGTGATATGCCATGGAAGAAATGACAAAGTTACTTATTAACCCAATAAGAAATTCAAGAGGTATCGCTGTGTATTTAAGTTTGTTGGTTTTGTCCATTCAGCAATGTTTCCTCTCCTTCTGGCAGCATTGACTGCAATATCTGTCATGGTCCTGTATGGTTACAGGAAGCTGATCTGGCTTGCTGTCTTGTTGACCTGGACTCAGAATGTGGAATGCCTGTGGCCACAGTGGTTCAGAACTAGATCATGACCAAACTGGGTTAATGATTTTTACTGGACTAGTTGAATAAAGAAGCTCACTTTTGGCTGAAGCTACCAAGATGGAAGGACATAAGACTAAAATAAGCTTAGTAATGCATAAGCAGAGCCTTGGCACTTCCCTGAAAAGAAAGCAACTCAGAACACAGAGACAAGATGCCTTCCTAAGATCTCTTTCAAATCTCATATTTTTTGATGTTGCAGTTGATCATTCATTAGTAGCTCTATGGGTGGGATTCTTAAAGGGGCCCAGTTTCAGTTTGTAAGGTAAATGCTGACCATCTTTGCTCTCTTTACAGATAACAAAAGGTGAATCCTACTGTATTCATGATTGAAAGGGCCTTGAGAGGTTACCTAATTTTCATCCTGAGTCTCTGGCCCTCAATGAAAAATGTCCAAGGAGATAGATATATATATATGGCATTTTCATTTTGATGGAGCTCACGGGCAAGTGTCTAAGTTAACTTAATCAAAGATGTCATTCTTGACCTATGTCATGATCTTCAGTATTCTTGCCCTTGTTTGATGAATAACTCTGGCAGTTATCTACTTTAGTTTCACATGTATTTGATGAAATTCTACTTGTACAATTTAGCTAATGCAAAGAAAAGGCCCTTTTATGTAATTCTTCATACTTTAATAATTCTTTGATAGACAGCATCCATATCCCTTGCTAATTATTTTCCCCGTAAGGCAAGGTATTGTATTTCCCAAAAGATGTCTTAAAGGTAGGAAAGCTTTTGAAAATACATAATATTTTGACCTTTGAAGATAAAAGATTTGTTGTAAAACTAGTTCTTTTTATTACTAGTGTGTCATTCAAAATAAAATAATACATTTAGACATGTTGGAGCAATTTACTTGCTGTTACTTAAATCATACCCTCTAATTATTAGGAGAAATATGGAATCTCATCAGTGCATAATTTAACAAACTCAATGTCAGGAAATTACTATATTTCCTTCTTTCCTTGCACCAAAATTTGTGGGCATGGAGGGAAAATGTTCACTTATAAAATGCAAGACGTGACTTATAACAAAATAGTGCTCAATAGGTCAAAGTGTGTATTCTAGCTAATCAAAGGTTTTGGACAAGTACCAAAAGGCAAATTTTAAATTATGACTCAAGTTCCAAATTTCCATCTGCTTGAGGATGCAGTAGGAGAAGAAATGAAGTCATTTAGGGAAAGAGAAAACTGAAAACAAATCAATTTTAAACCTTTGATGGAGATGATTATGAAGCAGTAGAGATTCCAGGACAGATTCCTATGTTGAGAACCACATTCCCACATAAGTGGTAAGAAGTTTCCTAAATTGGAATGCAAGTTTAATTTTCTCTGTCATCTCTCCACCCACCATTGATCTACATAGCCTATTATCAGGTAACCCTAAAATTATTGAAATATAACAAAATCAAGGTTTTTTCTCATTTCCATCACAGTCCAATAAGGGCATTCCTGGTCAGCCAGCCTCCCACTTAGCCATTCCATCTTGTACCTCCACCTTTCCCTAGCCCTTAGGTCCTCTCCATTCAGCCAGGCAGGTGGGAAAACAAGACACAAGAAAGAACATGGGCATCTTAGCTACTTTGGCCTAGAAATGACAAAAGTCAACTTCCCTTCACATTCCATTGTCCAGAATTCAGTTTTCTGTGTCTACATCCAGGTAGAAAGGAGGCAGGGAGCCATAGTCTAGCTGTGCACTAGGAGAAAAAGGAAGCAAGTGCTGGTGAACATATACTTGGTCACACTGTCTTACTTGCTCTCTGTCTCCCTCCCTGTGTTGTCCTTGCAGAAATGATACTGCAGAATAGTTAAGATGAAGAGCAAAGTATGCTCTAGAGTCAGACTGCCAGGATTCAAATGTGGAATCTGCTCTTACTGGCTGTATGATCTTGTGCTATTCTGTGAGCTTTCTGTGTTTCTTTTCTGTAAAATGGGAATAAGGAAAATAACTTCCACAGCACTGTAGTGAATAATAAGTACATTAATACCTGTAAAGAACTTAGAATATACCTGGAAGTCAGTAACTTCTCAATATCAGTACCAGTCATATCTCTGCTTTGCAACAGACACAGTCTTGCTGACTCAAGCAAAAGAGAATTTATGGTTGGATCTACAGGGACTGCAGAAACAGGCTTAGAAAGAAAGAAAGTAACTTCTACAGAGCCAGGCATTGAGAACCAGAGCAGATCCCCCAGCAGAACAGACCCATCCATAGATCCCCAGGTCACATCTGTGGCTCCATTTCTCCAAATGCCACCATACCCTGGAACGCTTTTTTAAATTCCAAGTGCTACATTCGACCATCTGATTGGCCAAGGTGAATTCAGTTGCCTCCCTCTGAACTTGCCAGACTATAGAGAAAGGGAATCTGGCTCTACTTTCATCCCAGTTCCCAAAAAATGCCCCAATCACACATTCGTAAAGATAAAGAATTTTAATACTTCTGATACCTTGCCAGGATTAAACACTGAAAAGCAAAAACAAAACAAAACAAAACAAAACAAAACAAAACAAAAAAACCCTATCTGTTATATGTTCCATTTCCAGTAAATACACATCACCAGATTTCAGGTACATTCTTTATATCCAAGTGCCCATAAAAAGTAAATCTTTTAGAAGCAGCTTTTATGGACCTAATTCTCCCCAAAGCTTATATCTCCCTGAGAAATAGACCAAAAAAAAAAAAAAATCACAGCCTGAAATGAATTGACTTGAAAGAATTAGGACCCCTGCATAAATGCCTACTACAATACAAAAGAGTGATTCCCAACTCCAGAGTAAATGAAACCTTATGTTTCATGAGGCAAGATATTTGATACGATGGCAGGAAAAACTAGCCTTAGTCAAATCTTAAATTAGTATTATCTAAAGCCTGAAACTGTACCACCCTGGCATCAGGATCTCATCAGATCTCGGAAGCTAAGCAGGGTCAGTCCTAGTTTAGTCCTTGTATGGGAGACTGCCTGGGAATACCAGGTGCTATAGGCTTGGGAGAAGGATATGGCAGCCCACTCTCAAAACAATCAGCCATCAAAAACCCTGTTAATAGCATAGAAGCATTGATAGTATCAGGCATGGCACAGTGTCAGGGAATGTTTCCTTCTGTTGTACATAGGGTCACCATGAGTCAGATTTGACTCGATGGCACTTAACAACAATAAAGTGAGAATGTCACTTTCAAATCCATATTTTTAAAACATACATTAAAGGCAAAGAGTATGCACAAATTCTGTTTTAAAAATTCTCTTTATAGAAGCAGATTAAGGTTGCCATTGATACCAAGCTTCTATTCTACTTGAAATGTATTTAACACTTTTTGCAGAGTTTAAATCTTTTTTCTGGAGCTAATAACTTCATTTAATTTGCAATTTTTATGTTAGAATTGATAGACTCAACAGGAAAAAAATTACATCATTCTTCAATGAAATTCTAAATAAGCCATTTGGATCTCCAACTATGACAGCCCCCACAAAAGATTCTGTATTTTAAGAGAGTTAATAGTTTTGGCATTTTAATGCCATGTTTTTGAAGAATTAAAATTCAGTCACCAAAATATGCAGCAATGCAGTTGTAGTAGACACCTTCTTATGTCTGCCTCCCACCCCTTAGTGGTTGGGTATAAGGCATGATACTGAGATAATTACATAAACCAGCTCATTTCATCCTTATGACAACTTGTGACAAAACTTTTTTGTCCCCATTTTATCAATAGTGAAATTGAAGCTTACAAGGTTTTTGTTTGGTTGGTCGGTAGGTACTATCAAGTCGTGTCCTATGCATAGCGACCCTCATAGGGTTTTCAATGGCTGATTGTTTTGGGATTGCCTCCAGGAGTAGATTGCCATGTCCTGCAAGTTTTTTACCCATCTTCAAACCTGCATAAAAGATCAAACTAGAAATTGAAACCAATAGTCCTTTTGTAGAACCCATATTCATCCACTGTATACCCTAGCAGATCCACTTATCTGTCTCTATCTGGCAGAGTTGTAACTGACATTTTTAGCACTTTACCTGACTCATATTGTAAAGTTTATTTATTTGTAACTATTCTAAAAAAAGGGTAGTTGTACTAAATTTATCATTTTTGACTTTTGTTGTTGTTAGGTGCCGTCGAGTCGGTATCCGACTCATAGCGACCCTCATAGGGTTTTCAATGGCTGACTGTTTCGGGATTGCCTTGGGAGTGGATTGCCAGGTCCTTCTCCCATATTTGCGGTGCTGGGAATTGAACTCGGGACCTCAGAGACTGCAGCGCAGTGCTCTACCAATTTTTGACTTAGTGTCCCCTTTTAAAATAGTTGCCTTTATCTGTATTACAGAACTTTGTTAATAGCTTCTAATTCTGTATAATTTTGTTTAAATATTATAAAAAGCCAGCTAAATACCAGAAATGCTCTTGTTGTCTTTCCTGTAGTTCAAATCCTTCATAAACCCAGTTGCATCCCTTCCTTTGAGTTCTGGGATTTGCCCCTGTGTTCATACAATGTACTTCCCAACATGTTGAAGATAGTTGGAATTGCTTTCTGTTGCTTGCAGCCCAAAATGTTCTAATTATCAACAAAAGGGGGGAGGAATCCAGTATTTGTCACACGTTTACTACCTGATAGGACATTTCCATAAGCTTACTAATTTAATTCTCTTGACATTTCTCTCTATTCAAAGCATTTGAGTGATTTGGAGAAATCAGGATTTCTGCTCTGATCTCTCAGACTCCAGAGCCCAACCTTTCTCCTACAGCAAGTAACTTACCTCAGAAATAAGAGGAAGAAAGAAAACTTAGAACACCAGAAATTTTGCACAAAGTCTGAACTTTGACATCTGTGAGTTATGACAATACAAATAAAATGTGATGACAGTTGCTTACTTCTAAAACATCACTGAACCTCTAAAGCATTGAATAGTAAGTATCTGTTTCTTCCTGATCCTATATACCCAGGGATTATAAAAGCCAATATAGTTACTGTCCTAACTTACTCAAAGCAGAACAAAGAACAAGGCCCATCCTTTGAAAAATGTAGACAAGGAACAAAAAATGAACCAAGAATGACGAAAAGACTACATGAAAAACTACAGTTATATTTGGTTTCTGCTGTACTTTAGCTTTTTGATAATAAGGAAGAGGTTCAGACCAAGTTAAGAAAGAAATGCTTATGGTCATTCAGAGAAACTGGGATCTCAGGACACAACCTCAGGCATGCATGGGCCTCCGAGAGGCAGAAACAATCGAAGGACCTCTGCAGTGGGCTTGTGCAGATATTCCCACCTAGAAGATGACCTTGTCCTTTCTTTGTGTATTTGTATCTCCGCTCCCTGCCAGCCAGCTTCCATGCCCACTGCTCTGTTTTTCTCTACTTCATAGCTTCTGTTAGTCGTGGCTTATGCCACTTCTGCATAGTTACAGCTTCTCTTGCATACTTATTTTCCTCATGACCCCACTTCCTCTTAATAGACTCTGCCTTCCAGAGTTCATCTTTACCTGAGTAGAGGCTTATTTGTTTGTTTGGTTGGTTGCTTTTGCATTTATGGTCAGGCCCTCTGATATAGAGCTTCCCAGACCATAGGCTTGGTTGTCCTGGGTCAGCTCTCCTCTGACCCAAACTTCTCTGGGTATTATTTGTTGGAGTGGAAGAGGGAGTGAACCAGGATACACACTATAGAATTCACAATAGTCTTGGTTGCAGCCCTCATTAGGGTCAACGTTGGGGAAGTTTGCATTAGAATAGCTTTAGTAACCATTAGAATGGACATGCTGAGTTTAATCTTTGCCTCAAGTCTTTGCCTATTAATAAGACAATACCTAATACATATCAAGCCCCTGCTACGTGTTGGCAGTATTTTAAATGTTTCATGGACCTGATCCTCAAACCTGCTACTAATGACTTTACAACAACCACCAAGTAGGTCCCCATTTTGAAGCCCTTTATATAGAACTAGACCCCTATTATGAAGTATTATCCCCATTTTAGAGATAAAGAAACTGAAGCAGAGGTGCTCTTGACCAGTCAATAGATCAAACTTATTAGGGGTTGGAGTGGATAGCTTGTTGAAGGAAGAAGGAAAAATACCACTCATCAGATGGAACTGGGGAAGTTATTACTTGTCTTTGGAATTCTGATCCCTGACATGACTAACATTTCTTCAAGCTCCTAAACAAACCTACATACAGCCAGGGTTGTAGGGTGGTTCCCAGTGGAATGGAACTTGCAGTGGTCTCAGCATGATATTCAAGGTTCACATAATATCCATGACCCTAAGGGTATGTAGAAAAGAGACTTCATCCCAAATGGAGGTTGGAAAAATGGACTCTGAGCAAAGAAATGAGGGGAAATCAGATCTCTGTCTCTTCCCGGATGGATGTTTAATCATCAAAGGAGAAGAGCTATGGCCTTTTCAGATTCCTCCCAACCTTAAGATGTGAAGTTTACCTCCTCCAAGAAGCCTTCCTTAATTATTCCAGGATCTCCCCTACCTTGGACTTGCAAATGCATTTATTTTGTGACTAACACCAGAATTCTGTGTCCAAAAAATAAATGTATAAGTATACAGAAAAAAATAATTATGAGCCACTTTTTATCACAGCTTCAACTGTGCAAGCAGCAGGGGCAACAACAGCTGCCAAAATATTAGCATTAGCAATTGGGGCAGATGCCAAAATCCAAGAGCAGACATACATCCAGGGCTTTTTAAAACCCATAATGCAATGCTGTTGGGTTCTGGTCCTGATGGTCCCACTTCTTTTCTCTTTAGAGAGCCTGGTCTCTAGTCCTGAGGAGGTTGATAGATCTCTGCAGACTGCTCAAAGGCCATTATGTCTGGGTGAGTCCAGTGAAGCACTGCACAGAGGAAGAAGGAAACAAGCTGCCTAATGGACAGAAACAAGGCAGAACGGCATAAAGAGACCATCGTGGTCACTGTACAGTTGGACATCTCTACTTAATACCATCAGAATAAGAATTAAAGAGGACTGTCTCCCTCTCACCCCTCAGCAAAGCCTCCTATGGCAAATGGTGTAGTCTCTGCTCTCTGCTTTGATAAGAAGAAATGCACAATTATATTCAAATACATCCCCCTCCATCCTGTCTTTCCCAGCCAGGAAATAGGTACTACTCAGTATCAACTGCAATTCTTCTGTAAGGGAATTGCATAATAGTTTTTCCTTTTTCCTTCCTTCCTTCTTTCCTTCCTTCCTTCCATTTTTTTTCTTTCGGTCCATCTTTCCTTCTTTCTCAAATGCCAGAATATTTTGTTTATGTTTCAAAGCCCAAGTTTTCAAGGAGCAAATTTCCTGTAGAAGCAGGTCACACACCTTATTGCATCCAGTTTGAATACTTGTCTATTGGTTCTAGTATCCGAAATAGTAGAATAAAATGTTGAGCCAGGCGCAGTGGTGCACACCGGTAATCCCAGCTACTTGCAAGGCAGAGGCAGGAGGATCCCAAGTTTAAGACCAGAGGCAGTCTGCATAATTTAGTGAGACCCTGTCTGGAAAAGTTAAAAAGAAGACTGGGGGGGGGGGGAGCAATTCAGTGCTACAGTGCTTGTAAAGCGTGCAAGCATGAGGCCCTGGGTTCAAACCCCAGTAACACACACAGACAAAAAAAAATTATTGAGCCCCTGTCTGGAGGCTTTGTTGTTGTTGTTTATTTGTTTACCATGCCTCCCAAGGGTTGGTGCATGCCAGGTTAGCACTCTACCGCTGAGCTACATCTTGAGCCTTGTGCGTTTTCCTAAGATTAAATTATCTTTCTTAGAGTATGTCAGTATTTTGGAAAAGAATCACCAGCACACAGTAAGTTTTACACCGCAGTGGCATTCTCTTTGGAAGAATTTTTTTCCTTTCTATTTTTTTTCTTATTTGTTTCCTCTTGCTTAGAAAAAAATGTTAGGTGCCGTCAAGTTGAGTCCGGCTCATAGTGACCCTTTGTACAGCACAATTAAACACTCCCTGATTCTGTGCCCAGGTACACGATCTTATTTATGCTTAAGCCAATTGTTCAGACACTGTGTCAGTCCATCTAGAGGAGGGTTTTCTTTTTTTCATTGACCTGCCACTCTCCCAAACGTGATGTCCTTCTCCAGGGATTGGTCCCTCTTGACTACATGTCCAAAATACGTAAGATGCAGTCTAGCCATCCTTTCTTCCAAGGAGCACTCTGGTTGCACTTTTAGAACAGATCTGTTGGTTCTTTTGGCAGTCCATGGTACATTCAATAATCATCTCCAGCACCATAATTCAAAAGCATCAAAAATAGTCACAATATATTCTATCTTAGAGTTTCCCAACCTCTACACTATTGATGTTTTGTTGTTTTTATTTGGTGCCATCAAGTCAGTGTCTGACTCATAGCGACCCTACATATAACCAGCAAAACAGTATCTTAGTGCTTCTGTGCTATTCAATGGCTGCTTGTCTTTTGGGAGTGAGTTGCTGGGTCCTTCTGGCCTCCCATCCAAGTATTAACCAGGCCCAACCCTACTTAGCTTCTGAGATATGATGGGATTGGGTGCCACAGTGGTATCACTGCAGACTATTAATGTTTGGGGCTGGAGAATTCTTTGTGGTACAGGATTGTCCCATACATTACAGGGTATTTAACAGTGTCTGGGGATCTGCTCACTAAATGTCTGTCTGCCTATCTCCACTACTGACTGACAACAAGCCAGAAGTATCAGATGTCGCCAGATGTCCCCAAGGTGGCAAAAGCACCCCAGTGGAGAGTTACGGAAAGGCACAGAAGTCATACCACTGACACTCAATATGTAACTTTCAGTGTGAACAAACAAAAGAGTGTTTCCCACTGCACTTGAGGAAGAGACACAGCATCTTGCCCTTTTTTGTTCACATAGTCTGGCCACAGTTTACTGGTCAATTTGAATCTCAGTCTATGAGTCCCCTGCTCTCTGCTCCAGCCACACTCCACACTCCTGACTGCCATGGACTTTAGGGCAAGCTTATTCCTCTCCGTGGGATGACCTTTCCTTCCCTTCCTTGAAACCTTGATCTGTTTATCCTTCACAGCTCATTCATGTGTCATTTCTCAGGGACATGACAGTACAATCTTCCTTTAGTGGGTTTCACCCCTTATTATACCCACTTTCCATACTTGATCTCTCTCTATAGCTGTTTTCTTGGTTGAAAGCTGACATTTGTCAGTAAACTCCTAATGAAATGGGTTTGAGAAACACAGCCCTCACTTTATTTCCTAACTCCTACCCAGAGACACAGCCCTGTGATGGGGACAGCCACTGGCCCCATCTTCCCAAGCCACCCCCAGGCTGTTTCATCATTGGAGTGTAACACAGACCACCCGCTTGGTACTTTTTCAACTGGGATCTCACTAGAGATTAACGATAGTGCACTAGAGTTAGGCAAAGCTGCACTAAAAATGGGCTCTCCTGTTTTTGAACATCAATATTTATTCATTGGAGGGCAATATAAGATATTTTTAATTGAAAATGTGACTATTCTAGACTGTTATAGTAGTGTGTGTGTGTGTGTGTGTGTGTGTGTGTGTGTGTGTGTGTGTGTATTTAAGGTGAAGTATTGACTTCAGGTGAACCTGATGCTTGAAATGAGCAAATCATTTCCCATCATCAAACAACCCCAACCAAAAGGATCTTCTTTTCTGCCATTGGATTAATATGTTGATGAGGCTGAATTGCCCTCTGGATCAATACATGGGAGGACTTTAATATCAGCTAGGGAAACAGTGAGGACATCTGAGGAGGCTCTGCTCTCTAGTAGAGGTTTGAAGGCCATTTTGAACCCTGAAAGAAAAATAAAAAGGTGAGTCTGAAATAGTATCTATCTTCATGAAATTACAATCTATGGGACTAGGGCTGCAGATAAAATACAGGATGCCTGAAAAGTGTTGAATAAGAATATTCCATGCAATGCTTGACATAAACTAAAAAAGTTAGCTTTTTTTGTTTTGTTGTTGTTGATTTTGTTTTATTTTATTATTTTTTTTGGAGGTGGTGCTTAGGATTAAAACCAGTACCTCCTGCATGCAGTGCACAATCTCTACCACTGACTTACACCCTGAGTCCAGTCCAAATTATTTCTCATTTATCTAAAATTCAAATTTAACTAGGTATCCTACTTCTCCCCACCCCAATCCTAGCTGGAGTAAGTAAGTAAGTATCCATGCAGTTATAAGCCAATTCCAATACTTATTGGACAATGAGAATTACTTCAAAGGAATTAAGAAATAAGTAGTCTCAGAGGAGGCAAAAGCCACATCTGGTTCAGGAATTATAAAGAACGATGATGTGGGATGTGGAGTTGAAGTTGAGCCTTGAAGGATAAGCAAGATTTGGAAGCAGCAACATAGAGGAGACTGTTCAAGTGGAGCTAACAGGTAGGGAACAGCAAAACATAGAGTAGGTTTAGTTCACCAGAGCATCGACTTTGTGTTGAGGACGTACAACTGAAAAGGGATGATGAAACCAATGTGCAGACACCACAGCTAAGGCATTTAGGATGAATGGGTGCTGTTGGTTCTGGGAAAATGGATGGTTTTATGAGATCTACACTTTGAAGGTTCATCTGGCAGAGTCTGTAGAGTAGACTGGAAGGGGAAGATCAATTAGAAGGCTTTTCCCATAGTCCATGTTAGTCTTTTATCAACTTTGAGTTGCAGCTTACTAGAGGGTTGTGCAATCTATTTAATTGCTCATGACCAGCTTCTTAAAAAATTTAACAAACAGATAATGAAAATAAGTGTATATCAGAAATCATCACATTTAAATATCCTTTTAATAAATACTTGCTTATGTGCAGTTTGCACAAGGGATGGATCATGTAAAATGTGCTTCTTATAGAGTCACAGTCTAAAACGTTTGCAAGTCACTGATCTATGTGCTAGTTGGTTTCTTTGACTTGTTCGTATCACCTTCTCAAAGAAATGGTTCCCTCCCACTGACTTTGACAGTAGCAGCTCAATGTACCATGCATTCCCTGGCTCTGCTCAGTCCATTGAGATGAGAGCAAGCATTTTACCCAAGAGGAACCAACCCTCCCATCCTGAGGAGAAGTCTTCAGAGATAGAGAGGGTGCAGCTACATGGAACCGTGGGCTGCAGCTGGAAGGAGCTGGGGTCTGGTAACCAGTGGCTATATTGGAAAACTCACAGACTGAAGCAACTAATGAAGAACCTGAGAGAGAAATAAGGAAGAAAGGGGATATCCAGTCCCCAAGAGATGAGATCCAGGGAAGTCTTCGATGGACAGAGTCATTTTGTATTCTGAATTTTGAGCTCCAATCCAGTGAAGCAAGACTGCAATTGCTGACCCTTGCATGTCTTTGAGATTGCCTTTTGCGTTCACATGTTTCTATTTGAAAGGAATTTCTCCTTTTCTATAGCAAGCTGGAGCAGGTCCAGTTCCTCATTACCAACTGGTCTCACACAAAGGCATACTATATGGGCAGGGATGGTGTCCATAAGTAAGCATTTATTGTGAAAATAGATATTTATTTTGTGCTTCTGGGTCCCCCAAAACAATAGGGTATACCATCCACTGGGTGTGACCCACATGAATATTAATCCTGAACCTACAAGGTGTGTACTTCTTACTAGTATAAACACTAAGACTCTCTCAGATGGTCACCTTACTAATAAGTGACAGCAGGCCTTATCTAGGCTGATCATCCTCCACTCTTAGCATTTTTTCCCCAACATATCACTTGATGTTGCTGTGAAGAAGAAAGAAGAGTCCTAGATCACAAGATCCCTGGCCCATAACTATGAAAGTAGTTCAAACAAGCTGCCATACTCTTTCCTCTCTAAGTTCGCTCTCAACTTAACATTCTGACTGCAGCCAATTGGTCATGAGCATGAGGCTGTTTCCATACAACCCTAAATGAAGTGGAAATGACTATTATATAGTTAATCTGATCAACAGCCAGGCTAGACCATTCAGCTTCAAAAACAATCTTCTCTGGAAATGATTTGTCTTTGATTAGTCATTCTGTAGCACCAGGTAAGAAAGTCAATGAATGAATAATGACAAGTCCTTCACCCTCACATATCCCTGTGATCTGGTTAGTCTTGTGCCTGCCCCTTCTCATCCCTCTAATGTCAGTGGAATTGGACCCAGAGCTTCTGTATACTATTTTTCATCTCTAAACTTCTGCTTCTGTTTCTTCAGGATATAATTCATACCCTTAGTATGATATCCACATCCCTCCAGAAACTGAAATTAATCTGCAATATAAGAACTCCCCACTTATATTCTACACCTCAAGCTTGCATTCATTCATGCATGTATACATGCATGTTCCTGTGCAAAGAACACTTATTGTATTCCTAACATAAGCCAGCCCCATTTTAGACACTGGGCATTCAAAAACTAATAAACATTATTAACATTTATCAAGTGCCTAACACAAACCAGGTTCTAAACTAAGTAACTTATTTGCAGTAACCAATTTTATGTTCATTGAAAATGTAGGAGATGGACACTATTACAATTCATTTTACATTTAAAACAAACACAGAATAACAAGGGTGTTTACCTTCCTTAAGATCACACAGCTAATAAATGCCAGAGCCAAAATTCATCCCAGATCTTTCTAACCTCAGAATCTAACTGCTGAGCAACTCTTCCCACTGCATCTCTAGGATGAGACCTACCAGTTCCTGTCCACAAGTAGCTCATTGTATAGAAGGAAAAAGGGATGTAAATATAATTAAATACAAATGGAGAATGTTTTGATGAAAATATAGAAAAGAAGATGCCATGAAATTGGCTAACTTGGTATCCTCCAAGCACCTGCAGTTCATTTCTACTCTCTGCCTTCACTCACTCCGTTTCCATCACCTTAAGTCCCTACCCAACTTCTCCCATTTTGTCTAATCACACTGCTGCTTAAAAACTTATGTTCTTCTCCATGCACCTTCCCCACCCACAGCAGATGCAGCTCAGCAGACATGATGCTTTTTCCTGCCTAACCTGGATTCACCTCAGAATCCTTCTAAACACCACCTTCAAGGCAACCACTATTAATTAATTAGACATGGCACATAAAATAATCATATTTTGTCTCTCACAGCTAATCTACCTCAATTTATTTTATAAATGGGGAAGTTGAGGCTTGGAGAGATGGAATAACCATGTAACGCCTCATGGAGAATAAGAGGGAAAACCAGGTCTAAAAGCCAGACCATCTCCTTCCTATTCTAGGGCTCTTTCTGCTGCCCCACACCCTCCCCATCTTAGTTGGCATGTGTTAACTTATTGGCAATCAGAAGTAGTAATGATGCATATTATTGTTGTGGTTAGGTTCCCTCGAGGAGTCAGGCCCGACTCTGACCCTATATACAACAGTATGAAACGCTACCTGACACTGTGCCATACCCCACACTATTGTCAGTTCTTTTCAGCTATTCATAGGGTTTTTAATGGCTGATTGTTTTGAGAGTGGGCTTTCAAGTCCTTCTCCCAAGCCTACAGCACCCAATATTCCCAGGTAGTCACCCGTCCAAGGACTAACCAAGCCCAAACCTGCTTAGCTTCTGAGATCACACAGGATCAGACACCAGGGTGGTAGAGCTGTACACAGTGATACATGAAACCCAAGAAATCCAAGGAAGAAAGGCAGTCCAATGCCTATTACTCACTCCTGACAGACTGGGTATGCTTGCAAGATGACAGGGATACACCTACAGAAACTGTCTTTTAATTAGAGACAGATTCCAGTGAAAGGTTGGCAGTGTCTCTAAAATCCTTGTTTGCATTTAAGTGCATGGAACACTATGCATTTATATAATTTCCATGCCATATTTGAATTGAGAAATATTAAATATTTATTCTTCATCAGTTACTGAGTAACATGCTGCTCAACTTTCCTATTTACCAACCTAACTGATTTATTTAGTTCACGGCACTTTTCAATTGGATTGTTGAAATAACACTTTAGGCAGATTCTTTATATTTAATAAAAATTTAAATTTACAAACAAAAGCAAATTATATGCCTGGAATACAAAGTACTGGCCTACTCAGTATCATTAAATCCCACAGGGTAGTGGCAAGAGCCTTTTTAGATCCAAGAAAATTGGGACTTGCACCTTTTTCTGTTTGGGGTAGTTGTGTGGCCTTGGAGAGGTCTGTGAGTTTGGTCCCTCATCTCTCTCAGAGATGCAAGATTAGTATTAGACTGAGGGCTATTTTGTATCTGATGCCAAAAATGGCAACTATTAGTATTCTTCCCACCTTCCACTTTTTTACTTGTGCTATGCAGTGCTTAGAAAGCCTCCAGTCGTACAACCCTGGCATATAATCCTGTCAGATCTCAGAAGCTAAACAGGGTTGGACTTTGTTAGTCCTTGGATGGGAGACCACCTGGGAATATTGGGTGCTGTAGATTTGGGAGAAGGATGTGGAAGCCCACTCCCAAAACAGCCATTGAAAACCCTATGAATAGCAGAGAAGCACTGACAGTAGTGCTTGGCATGTTTTTTTTTTCTGTTATACGTAAAGTCACTATAAGTCAGACTGGACTCAGTGGCACCTAACAAAAATAAAATGACTTAGAAAGAGCCCCCTGGAGACTTAAGTTCTCCACTTCTCCTAGGCCCATTTCAAGTCCCTCCTTAGCAGAGTTTCCCCTGATCCTTCTAGCACACAATGATCATTCGCTCCTCTGAATTTCTAGACTATTTCTAATTTTAGCCAGTCATTGAGGTACTTAATGCACCCTGTCCTAGATTGTTATTTAACTTTTAGTGTTTATTTCTGTTTTCTTGCCAAAAATGTTAGCTTTTTATTTACTTTATGCCAAGATAATAATAGCCAATAGTAAGTGCTTACCACTTGATAGGCTACACGGATCATTGTGTTATGTGGGTACTGCGCGTACATTGCATGGGCACTGCACACATGCTAGATCAGGCTTCCTCACTATGTGGTGGTGTGTCCTGAGGGTAAGCATCCTAACAGAGATAGAGCACCAGACCATGTGACCTCATCTGGAAGTCACATACATTCTTTCCACCACACTATTGGCTAGAGTAGACACAAGGCCACCCAGGAGATGGAGAGAGACTCCACATTGGATGTTGGAGTAAGGAAGATCCAGAAGAAAATGTAGGACCAGAAATATCACTGTGGGAAATACAATCTGCCACAGAATATAAGTGCCATGAGGGCAAGAAATTATGTCTCTTTTATTCTTGTTTCCCTTGTCCAGGAAAGAACTGATAGTTAATCTTTGTGGAATGAATGACACAATGCCAGTTTGCAGCATCTATAATTCAATGCTTTATTTTAAGGAAGATGAAACCAAGACTCACTGAAGAGAACATATCTACCCAAAGGCATAGCCAGGACTCAACCTGGCATTCCTGCTTCCAGTCTCATATTCTTTCCACACCCCAAATTCTGCATCCCTTGGATGAAGTTACTGGGAAAATCCTGAGTAAAAACCACATTGTGATTCAATGTCTGGCGACAATGACCAATTTTGGAAATCCCAGAGAGCTCTGGGAAATAACAACCCTTCTCCCAAGAAAATATCAGCACTATAAATTGCTAGATGTTAAGAAACCTGTAGGAGAGCACCATATTCAGAGAAATAGCTAGAAATATAGAAAGAAATTATTACAGAATTGATTGCCTGTGGTGCAACCCAATGAGATTCAGATTGTCCCATGTTACAAGGTGGCACTGAATCAATTGCTGTGATATCACAGAAGCAGCATTGATTGACTTCTGAATAGAATTTCAAGCAAGTTAAGCCAAAAAGAAATCCTGCCTGGGACTCTGAAGGAGTTTTATGTAGCTACTGTGCAGCATATGTTTAGAACATACCTGCAAATCTGGTTGTGATGTTTTACTGTTCTCCTTTCAGAAGACTATGCAATGTTTATGTCATCCAATTAAACAACTTTATTAGCAGGTTAGTGTTAGGTGATATTGTAATGTATCATCTGAAGCTGAAAGAATAAATCAAAGGTCAGAGCCAAGCCTCCAACATTTCCAGGTTGGAATACCGATGAGACAAAGGATGCAAAACCTGTGAGCCATAGTGGAGCAGAGTGGTACAGTACATCAACTTTGCCACCAGGTTCCATTGACCCAAGCAGCCCCTCTATCACCTACTAGCTCTTTGAGCTTAGTGAATTATTCAAGCTCTATCCACACTTTTCATAATGTACGTAATCTTTCATGGCTTTGAAGATCACAAAAATTAAAATTTATAAAACATTTAGAACAGTGCTTGGGACGCAATTGCTGTTTAAATGCTAACTGTGATTATTACTATGCAAGGGATTTATCCATTGAAATATATGTGTGTCCCTCAAGAAAGAATTATTTGCATCAATAGCTACATATCTTCCAGGTGGTAGAGCTGAGATACAAACTCCAAAGTCCTATACCCAACCTCTGTGCCTTGACATTTCCATTATGAAACCTCTTTTGCTTGCACGCTTTCTTTCTCTTTCTTTCTTTCTTTCTCTTTCTTTCTTTCTTTCTTTCTGTTTCTGTTCCTTTTCTTTCTTTCTTTTTGTTTTGTTTTTGTTTTTGTTTTTGTTTGTTTTGTTTTTTGTTTTTCTTTTTCTTTAACCTTTCCTGGAAGTTACATTTGCAGTTACATTACCTGAAAAAGCTACCTACTATCTGCTTTAATGCACCATTTTCCTATAGAAACTACAGGATGGAAAGAAGCAAAAGTTGATTTTCTAAGGACCAAGTTTATTGAGATGGGTGGTTTCCCTGAAGTGGGGCTGTCAGGAAAGGGATGGTAGGAAGCAGCCCAAAGGACACTAGGCCTGGAAGAACTAAGACTTGTCAAGAAGCATACTTTACTGAGTTCTTCTTTCTGCTAGTTGCTCTGTGGAATCCTTATATCAGTCCTGTGAAGTAGGTAAAATCACACTATGCATTTCATAGATGAGGAAACAATAAATCAGAAAATGTACATAATTTGCCCAAAGCAGCATAGGAAGAGCAGAGCTGAGGTCCAGACCAGAATCTGCCTGGCTCCAAGCCCTTGCTATCAAGATCTGTATGAAGCTGTGTCCATAATCCAGAATCATTGCAGTGGCCTGCAGGACCCTGAACCCCTCTCACTCCCAGCTTCTGATCTAAATTCTTCTCTCTCCCTTCCTCATGCCATGCCAGCCACACTGGTCTCCCTCCATCTTCCTTGGAGATGGCAGCCAAGGCCTTGCCTTATGCCATTTCTCCATTCCCTCCCCTTGGAACATTTTGTTCAAAATATCCTTTGACTCAGGCTTTTACCTCAAGTGTTTGATCTTGTTGCACTCTCTCAGTGAGGCATATTCTGGCCTATTTCATATTGCAAGTGGCCTCCTCACCCTCACCTGCTTTAGCCAATTTGACTTTCTTTTTTTTCTATAACACTCATAACTTCCTTACATACTACATGATTTTCTTATTTTGAGGTGTATTCTTTTACTTCATCCTTCAGTATCATTAGTTTCTGATCATACGCATTCTCTTGAAATGGTTGATTATCCACCAATTCCTTTTGGTATAATGATTCTGTGTATTCCTTCCATCTTCTTTTGATGTTCCCTATGTCATTTAATATTTTTCCTATAGCATCCTTCACTGTTGTTACTCAAGGCTTGACTTTTTTCTTCAACTCTTTAAGCTTCAGAAAAATAGAGTATGTTCTTCCTTTCAGTTTTCTACCTCCGGCTCTTTGCACATGTCTTTAGGATCACAGCAATACGCAAGCCCCTGTAGCATAACAAACTGACAGCACATGGGAGTTAACTTCCATAGAGCACCAAAATAATGGCCAAAAATATGTAAAGTTTTAAAATATGAGTGAGATGTAAGACAGTTTGATAGCCTGATTTTATGGAATATTTGTCAGGATAGAGATTCCAAAGTACAGAGAACATGGATGGAGGAGTCTCACAGACACCAAGAGATGAAGGGAGGCAAATCTAAGAGAAGCCAAACACAGAGACCAGGCTTCTCATCATCACTTCCAACTCCACAGGTATCTCAATGCAATGGGTTAAAAACTTGATGCTCATTTCCACAAGATAGGGCATATGTGCTGACCACTTTCCCCCATATTAATGATAGAATGCCTCTGCCATCTGCTGACCAGCTCACAGCCCTAACACCTTTCAATAAACCCCTCCTAAGCCATCCTTTGCAGGCATTAGCTAACAGTCATTCATCCCTCTTGACCCTACCTCTTTTGAGAACCAGAAGTAGTTTTTTTCTATTTTTCTTTATCCCTAGCTATCCCGGAGTACTAGTAAATAGCTGGTAAAAGGAAAATTCATAAAATATTAAGAACTTTGAAAAACAAACTTAGGAAAAGAACTGTCTCTTCTGTGATATAGATGAGACAATGGAGGTCAGGAGAAGGTAACTCACCTGAGGTCATACAGTGGGTTGCAGAGCTGGAATTGAGCTCAGAACTCTCTGTCTCCAACATGTGTACATATTTTTATGCAATGAGAAGAGGATAAAATAGAAAGTTTTCTAGGATAAGTTGTTCAATTTAGAATCCCAACAAATCTTATGGAGAGATGATAACAAAAAAACAAGCAGCAGGATTGATCATGGACATTCTACATCAGCAAGGACTTGGGCACTTACACAGCAGGGCGATAGACAGCAACCTGCATTGTAGAACTTGTGGCAGGAATCAAATAGATTGTTTAAAGGACCTTGTTAAAGGAAATAACTATTTATTTTAAGGTGGAGAGAGGGAAAAAATCAAAAGCATAAAACTAGTTCACACAGTATGTCATGGTGATATAAAACTGACTGTTTGGGAGTTGGAGGTTTAAATTAGTTGTACAATTATTCAAACTAGAACTGAGATTTTTTTTTATGTCTAACAGAAGGAAACTGTTACTGGCCAAAAGCATTCTTTTCTTAGTGGTCATGACCTTCTGGAGTCAAAGAATTAAGATGAAGAGGACAAAAACTAGAAACATTTTGCAGAGATATGAGAATCATAATAGACATGTTGTCCTCATGAAAGCCACAAAAGATGCAAAAGAAGAGCAGGGCACCATGATGCATGCCCATAATACCATCAATTTAGAAGGCTGAGGGTCTTAAGTTTGAGGCCAAAGGCAGCCTGCATAACTTAGGAAGACCCTATCTCAAGATAAAAAATTTTAAATGGGGGACTGGAGAGGCAGTGGAGGAGCTCCTGGGTTCAATACCCCAGTATTGTAAGAAAAACAAAAAACAAAAAAAGAAGACAGTAATGCAACAACTCAAGCCCAGTTTGAAGGAATCAAGTTTTATAAAATTTGTGTAAATCAAGATGCTATCTAAAACAAAGGAAGACCAAGAAACTGTCACTGGATACAGGAGACTTCAGAACATAACTGGAGAGTTAGGAGGCATAATAACTAAATGCAGTGTGATTCCCTAGATTGGATCCTGAAATAGAAAGAGAATGTTAATGGAAAAACCAGTGAAATTCAAATATAGTCCTGAGCTTAGTTATTAGTAATGTACCAATATCAGTTTCTTGGTTTTGGTTGGCTTTTGGTGATAGTTTCTGTTTTGGTTTTGGTTTTAGTCCTGTTGTGGTTTGGTTTGATTTGATCAGATTTGGGGGACAAAGTCCCAATGTGTAACCCAGGCTTGCCTTGAACTCAGAATCCTCATGCATCAGCCTCCAAAGTGCTGAGATTACAGGCTTGTGCCACCAAACCCTGCTTGGTTTCTTAGTTTTGACAAGTACTCCATGGGTAACGAACAATAGAGGAAACTGGGTGAGAGGTATATAGGAGCTCTCTGTATCATCTTTGCAACTTTTCTGAAGTCCAAAATGATTGTAAAAGTAAAAGGTTAATTTAAAATACCCTTTATATAGTCTACTGCAATATTTTCGCAGTGTTCTTTCAATTCTGTGTTGTCACCATAGCAACCTGTGTTCTATGACAAGTGGTGAGGTTACAAGACAGAAAAAGCACATGTGACTTAGGTTCCTAATCGAGGGACTTTGTCCATAAAGGGCTCCTCCAGAAGTTAGTCTCTGTGTTGTCAGAACTTGCCTTGGGATAAAGAATATCTACTCCTGAACATGGGAAATAGTCCACTTAGTGCTCTTGATTGTCTTAGGATATTACTTAGTCAATATGTGTTGTGCTTGGCTTCAAGAATCAACAGTCATAAAAATATTCATGTTATGTAAGTGTACATATCCCCTAGGGAGAAAGACACTGTGGGAAGTCCCTAACTATAGATGTGGAGATCTCAAAAATTATAAAACTACTATGGTGCCTAATTTAGAAATCAAAGAAGAGAAAAAGACCTCACAATTTGGAAAAATCCAAAAAGCATTTAGTATATCGTATGTTGCTTCTGAGAATTCTATTATTTAACATCAATTAGTTACATATTAAATCCTCATTATGTGATAATCAGACTGATGTATATACATAATCCTCTGATTTAAAATGATTGGACTTACAATTTTTTTTTAACTTTATGAGGGATGGAAACTAATACACATTTAGTAGAAACTGTACCTCTAATTGTGAGTTTTGCTCTTTTCTCATGCTTGCCATATGCAGTATGCTACTCTCTTGAGATGCTGGGCGGCAGCAATGAGCCGCAGTTCCCAGTCAGATGCTTGGTTATGATTATGATTGAGGTTATGAGGGGAAATAACCAGCCCTCCACAGTGTACTGCACTGTGAAATTGTGATGCTCCTAAGTATGTTAGATGCATTTTCACCTTGGGATTTTTGCAAAGTACAGTGGCTTTAGTGGTACATAACCCTATTACAAGTTGAAGAACATCTGACATGACTCCTTTTGATTAAAGAGTCATTTGTACATTTTCAAAAAAATAATTGATGATAAACTGCCCAACAGAAGGATACTTGCTGAGATGCCCAAAATGTGAGATAAAACAAACAAAACTGTGATGTGAGCTGAATTCAGCATAAGCTGAGCAAGGTGTGTAAGTTCTAGCATGTGGTAGACATCCAAATGGACTTATGATTTAAAAAGTAATATGAGAGAAACATTCTATAATTTTTTGGGGGGATACATACTCTTCTTCATACTTTTAAAAATGTACACACATATATAAAGTTGTATTTTATATCATAAATACAATGTTTATATTTGTAGTATAATATACATACAAATCTTACTACAAAATTAATGAAGAAAATAATTTAAATGACTGAATTGCTCAATTCTTCACCTGCAAACCAAAGAATTGTCACTTAATTTAGTTACTGTCTCAGCCTGAAATATTAAGTAAAGGAAGCAGCTTTAAAAAAAAAAAGGAAAGAAATAAAGAAACAAAGAAGAAAATGAAACAAGAAAGACAGCCAGGAACAGGAAGAAGGAGAGGAGGAAGGAAGTAAGCAGGAGGGAGAGAGGGAGAATAGGAGGGAGAGAAGAACAGATCTGTTAAAAACAGATACTGCCAAGGCCTTAATTTAATGCACCAGCGTTTCTTCTCCTACTCAAAATGCTTAACACAGTGTTCCTTTTCCAGGAAGACTGAGTTTGGAAAATACTCCCACAATTATACAACACTTTCTAAGAGGGGAAAAACTAAATAAATAATAGGTTTGTCTACTTAGTTTTTGTTAGACCATAGTCATTCTACTGGTCCCTCATGGAAAATGCCATCATAAAGGAGAGCTTAGTGAGCATTAACTCATTCCCTCCCTTTTCTTGCAGTTTGTTTCTGCCTTCAGTAGTGAGATTTTGGTTCTGGAGCTCTGAAGATTCTCAACAGCATCTGTGCTAACCTCTGAGATAATTCTAGCCAGGATCAACATACAGGTACAGTCTGCCTTAAGCCCTACCCCTACTGCAATTTTATTGTTGAATTTATTTGGGGCAAGAATATTTTTTAGAATATCAATACGTACTTATCACAGTGAGTCAAGCAAAAGTTAATGATAGTCCTTCCCATCCAAACATTGTTCCCCACATCCTCCTAGTAACCAACTCAATGTTAATAGGTTACTGGATACGATTCCATTTGGTTATCTATGCTCATTCAAATATATAACAAACAGCATGTTGTTGTACATAAATCTTCGCAAATGGGTTTTGACACAATGTCTTGGGAAAATGGTATCATAATCATCTAGTTTCAAGCTTGTTTCTTCATTTGACAATTATATCATAAGCCTTCCTCCAGACTGATATATGCAAATCTACCTACCTCTTTTTTGGCTCACAGTTCTGTAATATAAAATGATGAAAATGTATCATAATTTATATCAACCATCACTCTACTGTTGAGCTTTGTTTCTAGCTTTGTTTTCAACTATACCAATTTTACAATAAATATCTATGTCCTTCTCTGTCTTTTTAAATTATTATTATTTTGAGATAGAATCTTGCTAAGTTGCACAGGCTGCCTCTGGCCTTAAACTTGTGATATGTGACTTAGGTTCCTAGGTTGAGGTCCCCTCAACCTCCTGAGTTGCTGGGATTACAGTTGTGCTCCATGACACTCATCCATGTCTATCATTTTCCCCCAGTAATCTTATTTTAGTAATAATTTTTAGTGTACAACTTAATGGGTCTCCATCTATATCTTTATATCTAAAATATATTTATATATTGTTGTTGTTGTTGTTAGGTGCCGTCGAGTCGGTATCCGACTCATAGCGACCCTCTGTACAACAGGGGAAACACTATTGTCAGTGCTTCTCTGCTGTTCATAGGGTTTTCAATGGCAGATTGATTTTTGGGAGGGGGTTGCCAGGTCCTTCTCCCAATTTATATATTAGAGGTCTACATTTATATATACATATCTGTGTATAGATACTTTATTTCTAGGGGAGATATCTAAAAATGAGATTACTGACTCAAGGGAGTAATCTACTTTACAATCCAGAAATAATGACAGCTAAAAATGTCCATTTTTCCCTGTTTTAATACTTGAGACCCCTAGAGAATCATATAGTAACACAAAAAGAATGATCAGCAGAATCCAGAGTGATTTTATCAGCACAAAACACACTCCCTGTCATGGAACAAAGCAAAGTCCCCAGCTAAACTAAATGAAAGAGCTTCCCACAGGAGGTCATAAACCAAATTAATGGCAACTTCCTAGGCCCTTCCCCATCATAGCCCCCTCTTACATCCATGACAACTTAGTAAGGGAGGTAGGGAAAATATACCTTTTCATTTTCTTTTTTCTTTAAAATATGCAAACACTTTTTCATTAGCATATATTAATTATATAAAACAGTAGGGCTCATGGCATTATCGTACATGCTACTTGACTTTGATCATATTGATCCCCCCATTGCCTTTGCTTGTTCTCTCTCTCCCTCTCTTCGGTCCCCTTCTGCTTCCCAAATCCTCCCCATTATTCTTTCATATCTTTTATTTAATCTAGCTTCTACATATGAGAAATACATGTGATGTTTGTCATTCTGAATCTGGCTTACTTTCCTTAACATGAGGATCTCCACTTCCATACATTTACCTGCAAATGACATAATTTTGTTCTTTATGATTGAATAATATTCCATTTGGTTATATATAAACTACATTTTCCTTATCCATTCATCCATAGTAGGTACCAAGGATGATTCCATAACTTGATTATTATAAATAGTGCCACAGTAAACAAGGGTGTGCAGGGAGCCATAATGGCAACACTAATTTAAACTCCTACCAACATATATAAGTGTTCCTTTTCCCGACATTCTCTCCAGCATTTGTTGTTTGTTTTTTTGAAGATAGCCATTCTGAATGGGGTAAGATAGCGTAGCAATGTAGTTTTGACTTGCATTTCCCTGGTGGCTAAAAGTTTTTCATGTTTTTTTAGGCCACTTATTTTTAAAACTATTGAGTTTATTTGCCCACTTATTGACTGAATTATTTGATGTTTTATTGTTTGATTTTTTTGAAATTTTTTTATATTCTGGATATTAGTCCCCTGTCATATTAATAAATGGTGAAGATTTTTTCCCATATTGTAGACTATCTCTTCATTCTATTAATTATTTCCTTTGCTGTGTAGAAGCTTTTTCATTCAGTGCGATCTCATCTGTCAATTCTTGCTATTATTTCCTGGGTGTTGGAGTCCTATTCAGAAAGCTACTGCCTGTGCTTAGATCTTGAAGTGTTTTCCTCTAGTAGTTTCAAGATTCAGATCTTACATTAAAGTCTTTGATTCATTTTGAGTTGATTTGCTCAGGGTGAGAGATGTTGTTGTTGTTAGGTGCCATTAAGTCAGTGTCCAACTCATAGTGACTCTATATACAGCAGGCTTAACACTACTGTCAGTGCTTCTCTATTATACATAGGGTTTTCAATGGTGGATTGACTTTTGGGAGTGGGTTACTGGGTACTTCTCCCAAGCCCACATCACCTGGTGTTCCCAGGTGGTCTCCCATCTAAGTACTAACCAGGCCCAACCCTGCTTAGCTTCCAAGATTGGACAGGATTGGATGCCACAGTGTTATGGCTGCAAGTAGGGTGAGAGATAAGGATCTAATTTTATTCTTCTATATGTGAATATCCAGTTTTCCCAGTACCATTTGTAAAAAAGGCTGCCTTTTCTCTCACATGTCATTTTGGCATCTTTCCAGGAAGCTTATGGGTTTATTTCTGGGTTCTCTGTCCGATTTCATTGGTCTACATGTCTGTTTTTGTGCCAGTGCCATGCTGTTTTTGTTACTGCATCTCTGTAATATAATTTGAAATTATGTAATGTGATACCTCTAGTGTTGCTCTTTTGTTCAGGATTGCTTTGACTATTGGGGCCTTTTCTGCCTTCATCTGAATTTTAGGGTTGTTTTTTCTATTTTTGTGAAGAGTGTCATGATGTGGATTGCATTGAATCTGTGGATTACTTTGAGTAATATGACTATTTTAACAATATTAACTGTCATTCCATGAATACGGGAGATCCTGCCATCATCTGTTGTCTTTCTTCAGTGTTTTATAGTTTTCATTGTAGAAGTCTTCATCATAGAAGTCTTTCATCTCTTTGGTTAGCGTTATTCTAAATGTTTTGTTGTTGTTGTTTTGTGTTGTTTTGCTTTGAGGCTATTGTGAGTGGGATTAGTTTTGTGATTTCTTTCTGCAAAGATCATTCTCTTAAATTGGAGCTAGACTGAGACATTGCTGTTGTTAGGTGCCACTGAGTTGTGTCTGACTCATAATGACCCTCATAGGGTTTCAGTGGCTGATTGTTTTGGAATTGCCTCGGGAGTGGATTGCCCCATCCTTCTCCCATTTTTGTGGTGCTGGGAATTGAACTCGGGACCTCAGAGACTACAGAGTGGCGCTCTACCAACTGAGCTAAATCCCAGCCCCATACTGAGATATTGTTGTTGTTGTTGTTAGGTGCCGTTGAGTCAGTATCCAACTCAGCGACCCTCTGTACAACAGGGGAAACACTATTGTCAGTGCTTCTCTGCTGTTCATAGTGTTTTCAATGGCAGATTGATTTTTGGGAGGGGGTTGCCAGGTCCTTCTCCCAAGCCTACAGCTTCTAGTGTTCCCAGGCGGTCTCCCATCCAGGTACTAACCAGGCCTGACCCTGCTTAGCTTCTGAGATCTAACAGGATCAGATGCCACAGGGCTACAGCTGCAGGCTACTGAGATGTTAGGTTTCTTATAATAAATGCCAAATCCTATATGATTATTAATGTTATAGCTCAACAGATGTCCTGGCACATAAATGACTGGGAAAATGGATTAGCCCATTGATGCCCAGTGGAGAGGAATTTGCATGATGAACACCCTCACTGGGGCACCAGCTCAGCCACTTGGTACTCAATGTCGTGGACACTTCCTCGTACCAGAACAGGAAACTTACGTAACATTGAGCAAGTTGTATACACTCTCTTTCTATTTCTTTTCCTGAAAAATGGGGACCTCTTAGTCTCTTTACCTTTTGGTGATCAGTGAAACAACATGCCTTCAGGAATCAAAGTCAAAATGAAGATGGAGGTCAAGCACACAGACTGAGCCAGATCAAACTCAGAGTGTGCCTTTACTAGTTAGCAGCTGGATGGTCTTGTTCCTATCACTTATGTAAAAAGAGAATGATATTCATACTTTCATGACAGACTTAAGAATGAGATGAGATTATATCTTCAAAAGTGCTGCTACATTACTTAGCACACAATAAGACCTCAGTAAATGAGGCATGTGAGTAAACTTTTAAAGTGCCCACATGCATACGATAGTTCTTTCAGGAAGCTAGAGTTCTTCCCAGAGGTCACTTAAGCTTTTCCTTCCATCCAGTAGTTGCTTATCTTCCTCTCCTGAGCCCTCTGTTCTTTCTAAGGCCCATTTGCCCTGTCTCTGAGAGAAAAATAAGGGCCTTGGTGCTAGAATCAAGGCTACAGAAAAAGAGTTGAGAACATGATATCCTCCTTGAAGTCTGATAGAAGCCAAGTACTCAAGAGCCCCTGGGCCACAGCACGAACAGCACATTAATTTTTAATTGCTCTACATTCTAGGATAGACCAAAAGATCAGCAAATAAGGCCAGCTACAGGGAGAGAAATTTCCTTCAGCCTACTTTGAGACAAAATAAGCAATGAAACAAGAAAATATATTCCCTTGCTTTGGCTTTTTGCCAGCTGCCGTACAAATTTGCTTTCTACTCATTGTCCCTAAGACCAGGTAATAGAGATAACAATCATTTGTCATTTAACAAAGGGGATACACTTTGAGAAGTACATTGTTTAGGTAATTTCATCATTGTGTGAACATCATAGAGTGAACTTACATAAACCAAGATGGCTATGACATCATCATTAAGTGATGTAATTTTATGGGATCACCATTGTATATGCAACCCATTGTGGATCAAATTTGTGTGGCTCATGACTGTACTTGTCTGTCAGTCATCCCAGTAGAAGAATGGAGGCCAGTTTGTATTTAGCTGGGTTGGGGGAGGGTCAACACTAACTCTGGAGTGAGGAACAGCTCTGACCTTACACCTTCTATAAAATGATCACGGTCAAAATTATTCTCATTTGAGAGAGGTGGGATGACCTATGTAACATGGCTATAGAACAGAGGGCTAAGAGACCGCTACAAAGATATATCATATGCAGATGCTACAAAATAGTGGTTATTATGTAATATTAAATTTCCCTTTTCTGTTTTCTAATTTCTTTCTCTAAACATCAAATCTCCAATTAAATCTGTTAAATGCCACAGCCTGGTTTTCAGTATGTTTTGAAGGGCCAAGAGAGGCATTTGTGGTCATGCTTCAAGTGAATATAACATTACAAGTGTGTAAAACATTAAATGGTGACCCAATTAATCTTTATTACTCTGAAGATGTAGTCTAGAACCAAGTGGGACTTGTGGTGGACAGTGTCATGAAGTCTGCAAAAAAGATTTCAGAGTATCCTGGAGATCATATTCTACTGAGAGTTGGCTTGGGGTATTGTGATATGAGTATTAAATGAGGATGATCCCCCCAAATGCATGAGAGCAATGAGCCATCTGAGTTATGTAACTGTCAAAATGGTGACTCAGCAGCTGCCAGTTCTTGGTCACAAGGCAATATGCCAAGGGCATCAATGCTTATATGAGCTACATGGTTTCACCCCCATTTTGCAGGTAAGGATCAGGGACTTAAATCACTTCTCTCGGTTCTTGTCATGAGAATATAGTGATCTGGGAGGCAGACCCCAGTCTGCAAATAATGTAGGATATCACCTTTGCTGGGGTTTCCTGCCAGTCAGGCAGCCAGATTTCCTGTTTTACAAGTTCAAGTAGGACTTTGGGAGAGTTATTAGTCATGAGTGATTGCCTCTTGCCTCGTGTGAAGGTAGAGGTGCCCCAAGCAGAAGTGTGTTAAGGCAGAGGGGCATGGAAGGGATGGGCTGCTTGTGGGACAGAGTGGAGTGTGTATACAGTTGGGCACAAGCAAGTTTAGAAAGGTGACTTTGACTGTGGATGCATGGGAGGAAACAGTTTCACTCCCCATACCAAGATTGGAAATGACATTTAGGATGCATCACCCACTGCTGTCCAGTTGAGTTTTCTGTGCGGAGAAGGTTGCTTTATATCAGCCATAGATGCATGTGACTATTGACCCCTTAGAATGTGACTGGCATGATGATGGAATGAACTTAAAATTCCATTTCATTTTAATACATTTAAGTTTAAAAAACAACATGTGGCCAGGAATGTATTGGATAGTAAAGGCCTAGACCATCCTGCTGCCCAGCATGGCTTTGTCAAAGCTGAGTCAGAGGCTAGAATAAGTACACTCTCCAGGAGAGGCTCTGATATCACACTATCTGGGCTGCTGGCTTCCTGCCTCTTCCATTTACTACTCAGGTAACTTTTTTTTTCCAGTACTTGGAGACTGAACCCAGCACCTCACACATACTTACAAGTACTCTATCACTGGGCTGCACTCCCAGTCCATTTTTTATTGTCTTGAGACAGGGTTTTACTAAGTTATGCAGGCTGCCTCTGGCCTAAAACCTGTGATCCTCCTGCCTTCACCTCCCAAGTCACTGGGATTATAGGTGTGAGCAACTGTACTTGGCCCATGTAACTTCTTTGTGCCTCAGTTTTCCCACCTACAAAATGAAAACTAAAAACTGTAACTTCTTCCTTGGGTTGTCGTGAGAGCAAAATGACTTAGTGTTTGAAAAGTACTTTACATAGTGTCCAGAATATAGTAAACAAGAAAAAGACATTAGTTGGGTTTGTATTAGTCAACATTTGAGTTTCCACTACTGGCCAGGCCCTGTGTTCATTTAAATAGTAAGGATGCAAAAAGGGACTAGTTATATTCACCTCCCTAAAGGAGAATTTTTAATCACTGCTTTACATTTAGTATTTTTACTTTTCTGCTGCCTCCAGTCCCAGTGATTCTAATTAGTTTATAGAAACCAGGAATTTCTAAGGAGGGGGTAGCCCCAGCATAGCACCTGGTACATAGAAAGCATTCAATAGTTAAACCTTTTTCTCTTGAGTGAGATTCTGTGATTTGCAAAGCTAGAATATACCAAATGTTGACTGCTTTCTTGGACCCCTACACCCTGGCCTCTCGGGCAGAACAAACAGGTGGTAACAAGATAGGATTTGCTTTTCTGCTTTCCTTCCTCTGATCATATTTCAGAGGCTGCATGAAACTTGGGGATGTGATGGCCCTGGCAGTAGTGGGTGCTTCCCCAAATCCAGAAGTCTAGCAAGGTACTCATCGTCACCATTTGTTTGGTGTAATCAAATAATATGTGGTAGTTTTTCCCCCCAACATCCATTGTTCTTTTTTCAGAGGATGCTATTGTTTGAGTACATCAACCAGAAATTCATATTAGAACCCTAATTCCTTAGTACAATAGTGTTGGGAGGTAAGGCATAGTGAGATGTTTGGGTCACAGAAAGAAGCCCTTATAAATAGATTAATGCCGTCTTACAAGAATGAGTTTGTGAGTTCTTTCTCTCACAAGACTGGTTTAGTTACCACTAGAGTGGGTTGTTATAAAACAAATTTACCCTACATATTTTCCCTGCTTTCTATCAGCTTTACCTATGATTTAGTCCAGTATGAAGCCCTCACCTGGTAGGGCCAGGTAATAAGTTGCCTAGTTTCAGGTATTCTATTATAACAACAGAAAACAAGGCAGAGGTTCAAACCCTTATCTTTGGGGGAAACCTCTCCTTCCCCACTGCAGTTCATATTTTTGAGGTAGGTGATTCTGACTGAAAGATCAGCGTGTGATTATGGATCAACCAATTAGAGCACTGCATGTCCTTAGCCTAGGTGTTAAGCAAAAATGGCATTTACCCCAAATAAGTCCAAAAAAATTTAAATCAAAACTTTTAGGGACTCTTGAGAAGAAAGAATATTTCTTTCCAAAGGACTTAAACCAAAAGACTATTGTCTGGAGTTGTCAGGGGATGTCACACAGAGAAAGCCTGACCTGTGGTAAAATCCACGCAGAGCAGAGTAGGACTGAAAGACAAGGCATAAGTAAGGGGCTTAACCTCAGCCTTGGACCTGACTGTGCCTGAAGTTGTATTGTTGTATTTGAGTTCTGGGAGCCAATATGTTGCCTTATTTGCTTTAGCCAGGTTGAGTTTGGGTTCTATTTCTTGCAAGCAAAGTAGGATATTCCCTCTGCCACTTCCTTAGTGCTACTAGGGCTGTGCCCAGTGACTCTGCAAGCACTGGAGAGGCCAGAAGACCTGACTCTTGTTCCCATGGCAGCAAACTTTGGAGCCCTCATCAGAAAAGACCAAATGGTAAAAGCTGTTCATGTGCTTATGGCAGCAATTTTCAGGATGTCCTGTGTGGAACTGACCCTAAGAAGGGATTCTAAAAAGAGGTTTGCTTATGTAATTTAAATTCTTAAAATAACTGCAGATTGAGTCTGAGAATTCCTCTGGGGCTCATAATGGCCTAACCTGGGATGGAGAGGTCAGAGATTCTCAGTGAATGAAAAATAGGCTAAGAACAAAATCGTCTCTTATCCTCAGCAGAGGATAAGAGTGGGTCAGGACTCCAAGCGGTAAATTAGTGACTACATTTATTTAACAACTTCTCACAAATACCTTTGGCAGTGCAGGAGGAGAGATGACCCATTTTTGGGTCTGGAATCAATAGACTAATAAATGTAATCCTTAAAAATAGCTTTCTCTTCTTAAAATATACTTTCCATTGAGCAGCCATCAGAAGGAAAAAAAAAAAATTCTGGGTCCTGACTCATTTTTCTACAGACTGAAACAGAGCAAAATGGGATACTTGGTATACTAGGTGACCATTTGCCTGGATGCTACGCAAGGGCTTCCTGTTCCTGGCTTCCCGATGACTTCAGCCCAGGTTTCCCAGCTCTTTTTGCTGGGTACTTCCTCCTCTTTCAGGCTGAGATTTAGCTCAGTTGATAGAGCGCCGCTCTGCAGTCTCTGAGGTCCTGAGTTCGATTCCCAGCACCATAAAAATGGGAGAAGGACGTGGCAATCTACTCCCTAGGCAATCCCAAAACATGACTCGATGGCACCTACAACAACAAACAACAATCCTCCTCTCTCAAACAGGACCATGGAGGTTCCCAGACTATCACTTTGCCAAGAGAGATACATCCTATCTCCATCAAAATGAAACATGAAACCTGAGAGTAAAAGGCTAAGGGGGCAACTTGGAACAGGGCAGAGAAATCCCCTAGAGCTTATTTGAGCCAAATCCCACTGATAATCTAAGGAAGGGTAGCTCCTTAGATTATCCCTGAGCTAAGCAAATGAGAAAGAGGAAAACAATATTCAGGAAAAGGCAAACCCTTCAGGACTGAATGTGGTTTGTCCTGTAGGGATGCTATATTGTCTTAGATTTGGCTATTTCTTCCTTCTGACTCTCTCAGAATGACATTGTCGTCAAGACTCCATTTATTGTTCAATGTTTACCCAAAGGATTCTTTTTTCCACTTTTGTGGAGGACGATGTCTTTCTTCTAGTTTCTATCCAGCACTTCCTACACTGGTACTAATCTCCTCCATCTCTGTGTCCTGGAATGAAAATTCCCTGAAAAAGAGTTCTTAAAGTGGAGACTTTGACTATCTGCCCCACCCCTGTTTATGGCACCTGATAAAATACATGTTCCAGAAACCTACTACAGACCTATTACAACCAAATCTCAGGAAATGAGAAATTTCCCATTTCCCAGAAACTTCCATTTTTAAGATTTTCTCAGGCCTCCTTTATGTGCACTAAAAATTGAAAACCATGATCTAATGGCAACACCAGATAATGTTTTGAATTGCTGTGGACAGATAGCAGAGTAGAATCTCCTCTGATCTCCAGGGTAGGTCCCACATGAAGGTATGCTGTCCAAACTTGATTGAAAAGAGAAATGAAAAAGAAAGTAATGAAGCAGCTGTAATTTTGCATTTCCTTCCCACTTTTTTGCCCAACCATAGGGTCCTGTTTCCCCCTAGACCCTGAGGGGAGATGCACCTTGAAAAATCTCAGAAATCCCAACCTCCTTCATAAAGTCAACTTAGTCACTTTCATGAAATCTGTGGTTAATGTTTTTTATGGACTTTGGGGTTTTGGCTGTCCTTCCTGCCACCAGATATGGTAGTATTTTATGAAAATTATTTCATAAAATGTAATAAAAAACTTTTTAAAGAAAGCTAAAGTCGACCTAGTGGAGAAGGGACAATTTAGGGAACACGAAAGGAGGAGGGAGAGATCTAGTTAAAGGAGGAAATCCTGGGAGAGGGGAGGGGGGCTGAGGAGGAACAAGGAAGAATGAGAAATGGGGGAGGGGGTAACCTCAGGGTGAACACCCCAACTTTAATAGTCCTGGAAATAATTATAATAACACCAATAATACCAAAGAATGGCAATAATATAGATGGGCTAGAAAATTCATGTAATAGTACTGACAATGTAAAAAGAAAGTTCACTACAGAAAAAGTTTCAACATCATTGGGACCCAAGGATATATAGAAAAATATTACCATAAAAAGACAAGCAAATGGAAGAGAAGTCTTTGGTGGGGGGTAGGATGGGGGGAGGAAGTGCACAAGAGGGTAAGGGGGAACTTATCTGTGCAATGTACAACAAAATGTGTATATGGAAATGCCACAATGAAAAGCATGTCAGAATGAATCATATTAAGGTGTACATTAAAATTTTCCAATAAAAAATTATTTTCATAGAGAATGTAACCTGCATTTTTGGTAATGAGGACAGCATTTTTTGTTGTTGTTTGGGATTTGGGTTTATTTGTTTATTTTGAAGCCATGCCTTTTGAACTGTGAAACTAAACACTATCCCTCAGGAGGAACAAAGTAAAGATGAAAATTTTGTTTCAAGATTTCTTAGTTGGAATTTAGAAAGGATAAAAAATAGGGAGTAGAAGTTGCTAATGGAATATTGAATCTGATGTGATTGTTATGTGCCATCAAGTCGAGTCCAACTCATAGTGACCCTATGTACAGCAGAAGGAAACATTCCCCAATTCTGTGCCAAGCACACAATCTTATTTATGTTTAAGGCCATTTTTGCAGACACTGTATCAATCCATCTAGTGGAGGGTTTTCCTTTTTTTCCTCCCACTCTCCCAAACATGATGTCTTTCTCCAGAGATCAGTCCCTCCTGATTACATGTCCAAAATACGTAAGATGCAGTCTAGCCATCCTTGCTTCCAAAGAGCATTCTGGTTGTCCTTCTGTGCTAATCTAATATGATTAGCAGATGTACATTGAACCAAAGGGCCTCAGGGAGTAGCCAAGGTAAGAGTTGTCCATGATGGTTTTTGAATGGTATCTTGTGGAAGCAAAGGTGATAAAAATGACAAAACATATGAGATTGAAAAACTTCACTCAAGAGCCTTTTTGGTATGGTAAGAATGTGAAAGGCACCCCACAGGCTCAGGTGTTGAAGCCTAGGTCCCCAACTGGTGGCACTGTTTTGGGTGGTGCTAGATATTTTAGGTCCCCAGGTGTCTGTCAGCTTATCATTCTGTGAGGGATTGCATATTGCTGAAAGCTATGCCACCAATATTTCAGATACCAGCAGGGCCACCCCAGGTTTCAGCTGAGCTTCCAGATAGAGACAGACTAGGAAAAGAGACCTGGCAGCCCATTCCCAAAACAATTAGCCTTAGAAAACCCTGTGAATAGCAGAGAACCATTGTCAAATACAGTGCAGGGAAAATGAGCCCCCCAGCCTGGAACACAGTCAAGAAATGACAGGGAAAGAATTGCCCCCTCAAAGTTGAATCGACCTTAATGGTGGGAATAGAGTAAAGCCCCTGGCACGCCTTCTGCTGTTGGGGTACAACTCAAAATAAAAAGAAACACAGTGTCTGCAACATTGGGCTCAAATATAAAAAGATCATGTGCATGGCACAGTATGGGGTAGTGTTTTCTGCTGTACATAGGGTCACTGTGAGTCAGATCTAACTCCATGGCACCTAACAATGATACTTTAGAAGGTAGGGCCTACCTGGAGAACATAGATCACTGAGGATGTGTCTTTGAGGATTATACCTGGTCTCCAGTCCTTTCCTTCCTCTCTGCTTTCTGTCTGCCCTGAAGTGAGTAGCCTCTGCCACATGCCCCCACTGCATGATGTTCTGTTTCAACACAGGCCCAGAATCACTGTTTCCCAAGACTATTGACTAAAGCCTTTGAAACTGTGAGCCAAGAATAAATCCTTCATTCCTTAAGTTGTTTATGTCAGAAATTTTGTCACAGCAAAGGAAAGTCTGACTAATATACCTCCTTAAAGCAAGAATATTGAAAAACCAAATTGAAGGGGGAGTCCTTGCTATGTCCTTAATGTTGTTGTTCTTAGGTGCCGTTGAGTTGGGTTTGATTCATAGCAATCCTATGTACAACAGAATGAAACACTCCCCAACCCTGTGCATGCCTGGCACTATTGTCAGTGCTTCTCTGCTATTAATAGAGTTTTCCATGGCCAGTTGTTTCAGGAGTGGGCTCCCAGGTCCCTCTCCCTAGCCTACAGCACCTGGTCTTCCCAGGCGGCCTCCCATTCAAGTATTAACCAAGCTGACCCTGCTTAGCTTGTAAGATCAGACAGGATCAGATACCAGGGTGCTATGGCTGTATAGATGTTATTAATGGTAGTAGCTATATCCTTGAGAAGTTTGATAAATCTAGACTGTGATGATGATGATGCACTCTAACAGTTAATGTTTTGTGAGCCTTTCTGCTTAAACTTTGGAATGATCCTACAAAGTAAGGACTGTAGTAAAGGAAATGGGTTCTGAAACATGAAGTAACTTGCCCAAGACATATGTGTGAAACAGGTAGTATGGCCAGGATCTGAATCCAGGCTCCTATGGCAAAAGATTTAGATCTTAAATCTTTTACCAATGATACTCAATAATAACCAGAAATCAAACTACAAACTAGAGACAATCTTAGAACTTCATCTGTCCTGCAGAATACTGACATGTATAAGAGCACATGTTCAAATCAAGGCCACAGGATACTTGTTGGGGGAAAAAAAAGCCCTTTATTAGTCTAGTTAGTCTAGGTCCTTTTTTTTTTTAATTGGAAATTTTTAATGTACAAGTTAATGTGTTTCATTCTGACATGTATTTCATTGTGACATTTCCATATTTGCATTTCATTGTACCTTGCACAGATAACTTCCCCCTTACCCTCTTGTGCTCCTCATCCCAACTCTCTCACCCCACCCCCCATAAAGAAATAACTAAATTGCCCAAGAGAATTTGTCTTGTCTTGTGCAGGTGCTGTCAAGTCATGTCCGACTCATAGAACATTTGTAGGGTTTTCAATGGCTGACAGTTTCGGAATTGCCTTGGGAGTGGATTGCCGCGTCCTTCTCCCACTTTTGCAGTGCTGGGAATCAAACCCAGGACCTCAGAAAGCAGAGCAGTGCTCTACCAACTGAGCTAAATCCCAGCTCCTAGGCCCTTTTTTTTTTTTTTTTTTTTGGTACTGGGTGATTGAACCCAGGGCCTTGTGCATACTTTTTAAGCACTCTACTTCTGAGCTATATCCCCAGCCCATTTTTTACTTTTTACTTTGAGACAGGATCTCTCTAAGTTACACAGGCTGCCTCTGGCCTCAAACTTGTGCTCTGCCTGCCTCAGCCTCCCAAATCACTGGGATTACATATGTGTACCACTGTGTCCAGCTTAGTCTAGGTTCTCAAAAGAAACAGAACCAGTAAGAAATTATATCTATAAGAGAGAGAGAAAAAAAAACTTACAAGGAATCAACTCATATGACTAAGAAATCTCAAGACCTGCCTATGCAAGCCTCAGCCCCAGGAAAGGCAAAGTTATAAGCATTGATCACAGTATAGGAGAAGACCAATGTCTCAGTATAAGCAGTCAAATGGGAGAGACCCCCTGTCACCCAGCATTTTTGCTCCATTCAGGTCTTCAGTTAACTGGATGAGAACCACAGATATTAGGGAAGTTGATCTTGCTTTACTTAGTCTATCAATTCAAATGTTAATTTCACCACAAAAGCTTCACAGACATTCCTAGAAATATGTTTAATCAAATATCTGGGCACTACATAACTCAGTTAAGTTGACATGTAAAGTTAACCATCACAAACCCTTAGTATCTGCTTAGGTGGTTATTGCTTTTAGGTGCCATCTAGTCAGGTCCAACTCATAGCAACTCTGTGTACAACAGTAAGAAACACTCCCCGACACTGTGGTATACCCAGCACTATGTCAGTGCTTCTCTGCTATTCATAGGGTTTTCAATGACTGATTGTTTCAGGAGTGGGCTACTAGATCCATCTCCCATTTTTGCGGTGCTGAGGATGGAACCCAGGGCCTCAGATAGTGCAGAGCAGCACTCTACCAACTGAGCTAAACCCCAGACCCTGCTTGGCTTAAGCAAGCATAAGTGAACATTGTGTATGCCATCATCATTTTTATTATCAGCATCTGTAATATTTAGCACTGTCATCACCATTATTTTCAGAATAGGAAAAAAAATCTTAAATCTTAGACTTTCTAGAGCTAACAATGAGAGTCTAAATTAAAAGTAGAATGATAAAGCAAGTTGTGAGTAGATTCACCAGCTCCAGGAAAGTTGTGATTTGAACCCAGACCTATCTGATTCTGTCATCTAAGAAACCCATTACATGTACTGCTCTGCTTTTTGCCCCATGCTTCTGTTCATATGGTTCTGCCTGCCTAGAAAACCTCCTCTGTTCTCCTTTAGGAGAGCTATTACCTTGAAATGTTTCTGGCACTATCAGAGTCATATTTCAGCAAACACAGAGATCCTACACACACACACACACACACACACACACACGCACACGCACACGCACACGCACACAGAGTTTCCATCTTTCAGACACAATGGTCTGTAGGCCATCTTTACTTCTTTGCTTCCTCATGCTGCATTACAATTCCAGCTCTAGGAATGTGACTCCTAGAGGATCCCATAACATTTAAGACATAGCTCTAACCTTGAACATTTCAGAGAGTGTTATTTTTTTTTTCTTTTTATTGCCTATGTTCCCAACCAGACCCTAAGCTCCTTGGAAGCAGAAAACTTGGCAAATTTTACTTTGCATGTTCAGGATCTAGCACAGAAGCTGGTGCATAATAGGGGCTCAACATGTGCTTATTAAACCAATGAAAAATAATTGAGTTCTAAAGTCAAGGGTTGTTTAACAAGTTCCCATACACCTGCTATAAATGGTAAGGATTACCAGAGCCCCTACTCAAAAAAAATCTAACTTAAATGATGAGTGATGCTACTTTCAGTGGTTAAAAACACATCTACATTTCAATTAGCAGAATCAAAATGCCTTTGAGGTCCTAGAATGCACTTTCAGGGTGCATACACCAGTACTCTTGGCTCACTGTATGTTTTTTCATATAATTCTTGTCACTTAGCATCCTCATGCTTTGAAATTGGCACATGCTGAAAGGAATCTCTGGGGTATGAGAAAATCCTGATTCCCTGATATGTTCCAACAGGGACAGAAGGATTGCAGCTTCATTTCCTGCCAATTTTTAAATTATGAATATTTTGGTATGATTATAAGTAAGCAAGACAAGCCTACCAGGGAATCAAATAATCCCAGAACATGAAAACATAGATTATTGTTTTCCTTTCCTCTTCCTCCCAAGTTGATTTGTTTTGCTTTTGCAAGACAAAATAAGGTCAGGTGGCAGAAATAATTATATTGAGAATTTTAAATCGATAAAACCATAACAATAGGAAATTTGTTGTTTTTTACTCAGTCAAATCATTCAAATTTATAACTCTCCTTTGATTTCCTTGGAATTATGATCAACTTATTTGATTAAGCCTTCCTTTATGTTCAAAGAATCACCCTTCTTGACCCCTCGCCCATATCTCTCCAGGTTAGATAAACTGTTGAGGACCCAATCACCTCTTGGAGACCTTTATAGTAAAATATAGGCAGTTTAAAAAGAATTCCCAATTCCGAACAATAGAAGTGAGAGCAGACTTCCTTTTAAATTTCTGTAGTGAAATAAAAAAGCTTAGATTTTTATAGCATATTTCTGTAGTAATCTGAAACACAGTTTTTGTTATGTTAATGAAGGCACTACCATTTGAAGACTTACTATATTTTCCTTTCATGTAAAAGTACTTTCAGAATCAGACAGATTAGGTTAGGGTAGAGCAAGACTACCTTTCTCATAACCATTTTATAAGCAACTCTTCCAACATCAACATATGTTAGTTAGTTGAATTAATGAGAGCAATAAACAAAGAAATCAAGATTAGCAATGCACACACTCAATGGAAAACTTCATCTTACTCCAAAATCGTCTCTTTTTTGTCTTTTGAATGTCATTGCTAAATATAAGATGAGAATGCTTTCTTGTATACTTCCCTTTATGTTTCAGTCTCGCTCACAGACTTTCTAACTTACTCCTATTCATGATCAAACACACATTTCACAAAAGGTTTAATTGCATCTCGACTTTAATAAATATTCTATTTGGGATCTGCAAATAAGACCATAGGAAGGTGGGGGAATCTTTTTGTTATGTAAATACAAGCCAGTGGAACCTCTTTCTGAAAGCTGTTTAGCTGGGCCCTCAAAAAGCAATCTTTGAATGGCCTTTTCATTCTTTTTTTCTTCCAGGAATGTCAACCTCATTACAAGTCTGGTTATAACATCTTATTTTATGGTCATTTAGCAAATAAGTTCTTCCTGAGATGAATATTAATAAAATATATAATTATAACTCCATGTATCTTTATAAGTTGTCTCTAATGAAGCTCTTTATTTGGAGCTGAAAAGTTAAATTCTTGATAATAAACTAGAATTTTTACAGAGGTTTCTTCAACAAGATCTGACCTCTTTGCAGAAGGCAAATGCTGGATATTGCTTTCCTTGATGTTCTCCTACTCAGTGAGACATAAATTCATGAATAATATTGATACAGCCTCTGTTTCCTGAACATATACCAGAAATTGTGCTAAGAATTTTTGATGCATTAATTTAATTCATTTTCACAAAAACTCTCTGCATTTTTCATATCTTATTGCCAATTTAAAGGTTGAAGAGCTGAGAATCAAATAACCTACTGTTTTTTCCAAGGTCACATAATTGATGAAGGCAGAATTTGAAACCAAACCTGATTGCAAAGGCCCATCTTATACGCTTTGCATAATATTGAGTGTTTTAGATTCTTTGTTCAAGTGTCCATTTTCTTTCTAGAAACTAAATGAATAAAAGGCATTTTGACAAGTTTTACCCATTGAGCTACATCTATAAAAATTAAAAATCAATGTACAAAGTAGAACAATAACTAGGATAATTATGGGGACAAGCAAACCTGACATTTGATCTTAGGACTATGTCGGTAATTGTGGACTATAAGGATAGTTATGAGGATATCAGATTATTTCCTTCATTACTCAGGTGCCAGTCTACTTGAGCAAATTTAGGGGAAACTCCAAATTCTTAACAAGTTACAATATCTCTTTAATTTGAGAATGAGACCAGAGTTTCTCCTCAGGTACTGGGCACCTGGGTCCACAGACCCAGGAATAAACACCAAGTTAGCCAAGGCAAGAGAGAGCATGGAAACTTTATTGCAAAGATAGACAAAGCCTCTGGAAGAGCAGAGGGGGTCCCAACTGGGTAGCTGAGGTGGGGCTGTTTTCTAGGGTTTTTATGGCCCCTTTCTTTGGGCTGGACTTTCTGTGCTAGCTTCAGTAGATTGGTCCTCAGTTAGGGGCACCTCTATGTTGGCCCAATAGAGTTAAAGGACAGTTGCTCATATTTTTTCTACCTAGAGACTGGTTAGCTAGCTGACAGCTGGCCAACTCATGGGATTTGTTTTCCTTAGAAGAGTGGGACTTGATCTGGTGACTGTTGATCAAGTCCTTACATGTCTCCTTTGAAAAGTGGGGCTTAGGGCAATGAAACTCATGTCATCTGACCAGAAGTTAGGTGACCTAATTGGTTGCTTAGTAATTGCCTTGCCACAGTAGTTCCCTGTTTCCAGGCCCCATTTCCCCATATGTGCCTGAAACTTACTAACTCCTGCCAGAACTAGTTAACTCCCATGGAAAATTAATTTTAAAGACTCATTTAATATCATAAGTTTGGGCACAATTCAAAAATTCATCACTTTTGATCATCTAACAGGTAAAATGTCAGCAAGGAACTGAAGTCTCAGTGGCACTAAATAACCCAAAATACATAATTGAATGCCAGGATGAAGTTATTCCATTATGAAATCATTCCCATCCCCCGCAAAGTAACCAGAGGTTATACATATGTAAGGGTGGAAAAAATGATTACTCTGTTTATATAATTACTCAATCAGTTGTCTGAAGGTATCATCACAAACACATAGGTTATCCCTTTTCTAAACATTCATTAAAGTAACCAAATGGTGATGGCCTTTGCATGGTAAATGTGCTGCTTAAATGCCTGGCAATACAAATGACTTAGTCACTTATAGGACTCTCATTTGTTGGGCAGTATAAATAATAATGCAAGGAGAGATAAGGCCTTATCCTTTAGGTCTAACTTTTTGCAGACTCTTCTTCCTTGAGTTGTACTTGAACCAGAGTATTCTCTACCCCACTTACTGCTTTTCCTGTGATAAGTTGATTGTATCAACACAAAACATACCTCTTATTCTAAAAAGAATAAGAGAGTTTATTCTGAGCCAAAGATGAGTGACCATGGCCTGCAAACACAGATTCAGGTTGCTCTGAATGACCTGTTTCATTGTGGAAGAGGCTGCATGAACTTTTATAGCCATAGAACAAAATACAGTCATAAATCAATGCATTTGCTGAATACAGTAGTCAGGATATCAGGTAGGAGGATTACAGCAAGCAGGAAAACCTCTTCTATAGGTGTTTGTTGTTGTTGTTAGATGCCATCAAGTCGTGCCTGACTCATAGCAACCCTCATAGGGTTTTCAATGGCTGTTTCGGGATTGCCTCGGGAGTGGATTGCCACATCCTTCTCCCATTTTTGCGGTGCTGGGAATTGAACTCAGGACCTCAGAGATTGCAGAGCAGTGGTCTACCAACTGAGCTAAATCCCAGCCTCTACAGGTGTTAGGTGCTATCTTATAACATTCTTAGCTTTAGAGTTGGTGGGACCTATTGGTCTGCTAGGTAATAGATTCCAAAAGTTTTACCTAATAGTCACAATGTTATTAGGTCATATACAGAAGTTGGTGATCAATGGTTATTAAGGGGACTAATGGCAGCCCAAAGTAATTTTGGTTGCAACCTTCCATCTCTCCACAATCTTGAGGTTCTAGTCAGGCAATCAGTCTGCAGAATCTTTAACATATACCTGGCTTCATTAGAGAAGTTTGTTGTTGTTATTGTTGTTAGGTGCTGTTGAGTCAGGTCTGATTCACTCCCAATACTGTGCCATGCCTGATACTTTGTCAATGCTTCTCTGCTATTCATAGGGCTTTCAATGGCTGATTGTTTCAGGATTGCTTCAGGAGTGGACTGCCACATCCTTCTCCCCTAGAGAACTTTAGATTGATGTTCACCAAAGAAAGTCTGTATATTAGTCTTTTCATGGCATAAAGTAACACCCTGCAAGAAAAAAATGGAAAAATTGCTGTGGCAGTTGATGTGCCTGCTCAAATACACTCTAAGGGTTCCCCTTAGAATCTTGTACAACAGTTCCATCCTAGCTGCTTGTCACTGTCCTTTACTTTAATCTCCTCATTATGCTGTAATTCCTAAAAATATAAACTTAGGCTAGCATATAAGAGTAGGCTAAGAAGGAACGGTATTGAATCCACTGTGAAAGAACACACACCCAATCCTTCCAAGACTGGGTTGTAGCCACATAGTTACCCTCATAGGCTACTGCAGGTTGCAAGCCTTAAGTACCCTTTCTTTCAAGGGGCAAAAGTTTCCTCCCTGGACTTCCTTTTCTCTTTTCTAAAAAATGGCCTCACCCTTGTTATTTGGAATAAAAGATAATTATAAACAACATCTTTATCTCCCCTGGCATTTATCAGAAACTTACTATGGGATAGATTTTGTTCTAATCATATGCATTAGCTTATCTCCTTTAATGATATTGCTAAGGATAGTGCTAGAATTCTGACCAAATACCACTGATGGAGAGAAATCCTCTCACGAGGGATAAAAGCAAAGGATCATCCAGATTCTGGGTTGCAGAACAATCATGAGTCTAAGAGCTGAACCACGTGGTGGAAAGCGGTAGCTTGTGTTATGATCTCACACAGAGACATGTGGTGGGGTTCAGGACTGGTTATCCCAAAATATAGCACCTTGGCATTTGAGGAAGTGGCAGAAGCAGGAAGGTTACGCTCACCTTTACCCATCCTTCTCTAAAGCATGCCATAAAACCTGGAAGTATGTCTCAGCACTTTCTCTAAAATGAGCCAAAAGACCTTCATGTGAGAGGTGTCCTACTCTATACCTAGAGGAAAGCAATGTCCTTCACACTGAAGACAAAAGGACACAGAGAAGAATCTGAACCAAGAGGCCTTGCTAAGTTCCCCTCATTTTATTCCCATTAGATCATAGCCCATTTGTCCATTTCTTATCCACATCTTCTCCAGTCTTCATGACTGTTCACTCTTTAACAAACCTAAGCATAAACAGTTTTCTCTGTTTCTTTGGATCTTCATTTCTGAAAGCTCCTGTGTCCTGCAAAATTTACATTAAATAAATTTGTACATTTTTCTCTTGTTATCTGACTTTTATTATAGAAGAAAACTAGTGATTGGTGAGGAAGAAATAAACCTTTTCCTCCCCAGCCTATTTGCTCACCCTCTTCTATCTCCTCAGAAAGAAGAAATAGTAATCATACTTATCAGGGGAATTTGCCAGTTGAGGTTTATTTATCAGTGGGTAGTTCTTTGTACATTAAAAACCTGTCACCCATGTATGTCTCTCTTCCATTTTCTTCTTCCACGTGATTGGGGTGAGTGGATTTAAGACCTACAGTCTTGGGGCAGGACTTTCACTCTTTTTATAGGTACACCTAATTATACTAGTTGTTATTTCGGTTTTCTATATCTTGCAATGGATCAGAAGATCATAAAATATCAAGATATGAATTCTGACATTTGAGGGTAGAAATACTGCTTTGGTATAAGGCCTAAAATGTTTGGTTTGCTCAAGTATTCTCAGAGTTCTGTGTCTGGGGAATATGGAACCCTGTCCCAGTTATCATCAGAATGGCACTGTGATGTTTATATGCAATTATTCTCTGCATCTCTCTCTCTCAAAACCTATACAGGGTGAAGGACAATGAAATACAACTTGTTTGCTCATAAGTACCTGGCAGAAAATATTTAATTCTATCATAATACCACCCCAAGTTGTTAGAGAAGCCTTTTGGTTCTTACTGTAAATCAGTAGGTACAACTTATAGTACATAATAGCAACATGTTGACATCTTCTTAAATTGTGTTTTGGAACTAGGCTGGAGCCAAAAGTTGTTGCTGATGAAACAAACAAGAGAGAAATGATGGATCTTTTTTAGATAATGAGCTGGATTAGTGGACTGTAATTTGGAAAGAGAGTCAGTGTCACCCTAAGAAGCACACATTATGAACATTCTTGAGGCCTTAAGATATGACTTCCCTTCTTCTAGTTTGGATTGGCATGTAGGTAACTAGAGCTGGTTTAGAATGTTTCTCCCAATGTGTTTATACCTCTTGACCTCCAATTCAAATGATAGTATCTATTCTGTGATCATGATCCATTTTTATATCTCTTATTGTTTTTTTTTTCATCCAGGAAGCTTCTTTCAGCTTCCTTTTCCTACCTATACTTTCCTCCAAAAGTTTTAATAAGACCCATGTATTTTATGGCAGCCTAAATTAAGGAACTCTCCATTTTCAGTTATATGAAGCTGAAACTTATTTATATGAAAATACTCTTATTTCAGTTATTCTTATTTATAGTCTGCAGAAATGCCTCCCAGTCTAAAGCCATTACAGTTTGTGAAAACAATTTAACTTAACCGGATCAACTCAGAAAATTTCTTTTGAGAAGTTAAAGATCTAATGTTACCAGTATTAACCAAGGCAAAGTGAAATGGAGAACTTGGTTAATTGGGCAAATTATCTACCTCATATTTTTTCACAAGGAAGTAACTACTGTGATGTTTTTCCCCTAGTTATTTGAGGTATATCACTGTATGCCAGGGTAAATGCAAAATGACACAATCCTCCATCTTGTCCATGTAAGTACCAGCATTAATGGATTTTAGTCCAAACCACATCTAGCTCCCACTTCTATTAAAAGAAATTGTGTACCTAAGAAATATGATTACCCTTGTGAATAGCCAGTTTTCAGAATTTAAGTTAAATATTTATTGTAGAATGTGTTGTTCTGTTTTTCTTTTTCATTTTCTTAAGTAATGATTATGGCTTTCCAAGACCAATTCTTTCAAGCAGTAGTATTTATCATCCCAAAACATGTTTTATTGCCTGGAGTGCAAGATGTTTTTATGTGTCTTGATTTATTACTTTTAGTCTTATGATCATGCTATAATTCCATCCTAAATCATTTCATTTCACATCAGCAAGAACCATCATATGTTAAGAAATGATGATGAAAAGTGATTTCTAAAACAAACTAGGCCATTTTCTAAGTCCCTGAAAATACTATATAAGACGAGCTAGGGTTAAATTAAATAAATAAGCAAAATCTTCTATTATTTGGGTTCTAGTATATCTGGACTATTTGATGTTTTCCTTTTTTCCCTTCTAATTATTTATGTCCAATTTCTAGTCACCTTTTTATTACAAGTCCATCTCTAATCACTTGAAAAAATATTTAAAGCTGCTAAAACATTACTTTTTATATATCATATAATTTAATTCTTTTGTCATTCCAAGGGAGATGAATACTACTATTCCCATTTTATAGATATAGTAATGAGAACTTTGAGGCTGGGTCATTAAATCATTTATCTCTACTACAAAGTAGTAGAGACAGGTGCCAAGTTGAAAGCCCAAATATTTAATTTGACCTAAGGCATACTATACTGTTCAAATTCATTTTTTGATCTTTTGTGCTATTCTTATAATTAAGAAAATTTAGAAAAATAAATGTCTAGATAATATGAAATTCATCAAGTTTTTTAAAAAAAGATTAACTTGGCTAAACGCTGTCTTCCAGTAAAAAACCCACCCAAATATCAAAATGGGTGTTCAATCCAGTTTTCCTTTGAAACATTCTAGGAGTGACATAAAAAAGTGTTTGCCTTTCACTAAACAGCATATCAGTGGCCAAGAGTCAGTTATTCCTTTGCACTTGTGGCCTTTTACACAATCACAGCAAGCTTTTCAGAGGAGAATGAAGATCACCTATATTTGCATTAGAAACCCCTAGTTTAGTGTTTCAGTCATTTCCATTTCCTCTAGACTTTACTTCAATGTTATAATTTCTACTTTTATGATGTAGCATCCATACCTGACTAAATTTATTCTGTCACATTAAGGTTATCCAAGTTTCCTACAAAGCCAAATTGGATATGTGAGCAAATGTGCAGGCACCTAACACAACTTGTTTGAAGACATAAATAGATAAATGTGAGGCGGAGGCAGGAGGATCGCAAGTTTGAGACCAGAGGCAGTCTGCATAACTTAGCAAGACCCTGTCTCAAAAACTAAAAAATGGGCTGGGGGTGCAGCTCAGTGGTCCAGCACTTGCAGAGCATGCAGGCACGAGGCCCTGGGTCCAACCCCCAGTACTGCAAAATAAATAAAATAAATAAATAAATAGATAGATAGATAGATAAATGCATCAGAATCTATAGTAAAATTGTATTTTTTATAAGAATGTGGATGTTAACAAGAGGTAGACAAAAATTATCTAGGCTTTGGATATGTTGTGGGGTTATTTTTTTCCTTATCAGAATGTGTATTTAGGCAAGCTTGAGTCCTAGGTCTGTTACCTAAGCAGTTCTTGTTGGAATATCTTATCTTTGTCACTAACAAAGAGTTGTAATATCTTTTAGAACATTGAACTGACTTTTGACTAAGTTAAGACATATCTTTGAAAGAGTACATATTTTAAAAGAGACCAGTTCATACTATTTAAAGAAAAAATTGTAAAACCATTTCTGGTAAATTCTGTTTAAGTCTCTTTGAACATTCTTGGAGAAAAATTGAGAAAATTGTTAGATTTATCTAAGCAATGTTATACATAATATCCAAATTATAGGTTGATATGATTAATAATAGGTGGACATTGGGATTTTACATTAATGATTGTGATTGGAAAAAAACGACATAACCCCACAAGAAGTTGTAAAAATTAAAAAATGAAACAAAACTTTACTATAGCACTTCAGTGATTCCAAATGGCTCTGCACACAGAATTCATGTTCACTCTGCCACCAATGTCTGATGTGATATTTAAATGTCCAAACTTGGTTAAGGAAGAAATATTTAATCAGTGTGTGGTCTTTGTCTGGCTTCCAACACCACCATCCCCAAATTCACCTCTTTATGTTTTCAACACTTTTCCTCTGGCCAAAGGGACTACGATTTCAGCTCACTACCTTCTCTTCAACTCACCCTTATCTCTCCGTACCCTGTCTCCACAATGTTCTGTACCTTATTTAGTCCTTTGTCCTATCATCAGGGCTTCCCAAGCCACCTTTTCCACTCGTCATGTCTTCTCCTTTTACCACCCATTCGTATGGTTCCTTCCTATAACATTTCACTCTTCTTTCAGAACCATATGATTCCTTTCCATTCCAAATCGCTGTATTCACGCAAGCGTTTTGCAGTTTACAAACCTGGATTTGTTGATATATTGACTTGAAATAAGTACTGTGAATGTTTTCCTGCATATTTATGTTGTGTCTCCCAAAGGAGATTATAGACTTGTGAAGAGAATGTCTTCTAAAAATTCCATCTAGCCCAAGCACCTAGTACAGTGTGCATTAAAAAATGCTGAATGAAAACTGTTGATCAGTTGATTGGCCTGTTGTATTTTCTGTTCTATGGAGAACAGAATAAAACATTTGCATATCTTTGACACAGAATGAGTAATGGCCCTAAAAGTTGTATCCTTGAGGTGAGATGGTGATGAAGTCATATATAAGCCATTCATATATTACTTAATTTAAAAAGTCAAACAATTTTTGGAGTGAATGTGAAACTAGATGTTGTTTTGAGTTCATTTTCAAGTGACAAACAGGTTAGCCAGAAAGCTTCATTTGACTATCAACGCGTATGGTAAAACTCATAATGAATTGGAAAATACATAAAGATAGTTGTGATATAAACTTTAAAGTCAGGATACATATTTACAACCACTTGCAACAGTATCTAAAGGCAATAAGAGAGTTAGAAAACACATGAATATAGGATATGATGTGGGGGTTGGTGGAGAGAGGTCTTTAAATAGACTAAGGTCCAAAGGTGGAGGGGTTTGGTTTGTTTTCAATCCATCTGCGCGTCGCTGATTAGATTCAGCACGTTGGCCAGCTCCTCTGAGCTGTGTTTATTGGCCTAAGTGAAAGGAGCAGGGAGAAGGAAGGCACCATCTGCTGCTTTGTGTTAATAGATTACCCCATAAACAGGGGTGAAGACAGTGCAGCAGAGTCAACACATCAGATGCTGACGCTGCAGCGTTCTTGGGGTGTCTTTGTCTGGTCTGGGGGTTCCCACTCCTCCCGTCTGATCCTCCAGCAAGCCAGATTGGAGGAAGGGCTGAGCAACCAGGGGAACCTTGCTATTTCTGTGGTAGGATCACCTCAGCAAAAAGTAACCCCAGTTCTCAGGAATTGAAGAATGTCCACCCTAGCTTTAGAGAGGTAGGCAAAAGCGGGACTTCTGCTTAAATGATTGAGCTGCGCCAATACACTCCACATGTGATTCATTTGTGTTTTAAATTGAGTGTGGAGCAAATCGCTAGAATCAGAGTTTACACAGGTAGGACGAATATGCCGCCCAGATTGCAGTCCCCACGCAGCTGGGAGAAGTCTGGAACTAGGAGATGGACATTTTCTTGCCAGTTAGGGATCTCGCCAACTTCCTCTTAGTGAGACCTCTCAATTTAATGTTTCCAATAGCCTGCTCTACGCTGGTGAGAAGCTCCCACTAGTTTCTTTATTTTCCTTCCACTAAGAACTTTTTTTTTTTATCCCCACGAGGGGAAGAGAGGTCGAGGCAATGAGTGCTGGCAATCAAGGAGAAAATTATCCACAGAGGGGGCAAGGAGAGTTGGAAGACGTTAGGCATATAAGTACTGAAGCTCTGAGGCTTTGGGGACGCACCACGCTCCCCCTCTCACCCCCCTCCAGCCCTTTCCAGCCGCCCTTTACGCCGCGGACACGGGAGAGTTAAGCCAATAAACACGTAAGCGCCGCTCCCTCCCCAATCGGCAAGATGCCTCTTCGGCTCTTGGCTGCATCGACAGCTTGCAACACTCGGCATCTTTTCTGGAGGCGCCTCCTTCAGCGGCTGCAGATGGCATCCGGCTGCGGACTCGGGGCTCTCAATTGAGTCTCGTCCTTGTCCACCTCGAGTCCACGGACGCGCCTCTCCCTTCTCCTCCTCCCCTCGCGCTCCTGGGTCTGAGCCCAGCTCGCGGTCGCCGAGCGGAGGAAGCAGTCGCGGCGGCCGAGGCTGAGCAGCAGCGCGCGAGCTCCCCGACCTGGGGAGAAGCGCCCACCGCGGACAGCCGACCCCCGGCTGCCTCCAGCGCCCCCCACCTTTTGCACCCCAAGCCGGGGGCTCCAGGGACCCTCCCTCCCCAGGCGCCACCATGCTGGACCCCTCGTCCAGCGAAGAGGAGTCGGATGAGATCGTAGAGGAGGAGACCGGCAAGGAGGTGCTAGGCTCGGCCGCGTCCGGAGCGCGCCTGTCTCCCAGCCGCACCAGTGAAGGCTCGACCGGCAGCGCTGGGATGGGGGGCGGCGGCGGCGCTGGGGCCGGAATGGGCGCAGGCGGCGGCGGGGGCAGCGGCGCGAGCGGCGGCGGCGGGGCCGGGGGGCTGCAGCCCAGCAGCCGCGCCGGCGGCGGCCGGCCCTCCAGCCCCAGCCCGTCGGTGGTGAGCGAGAAGGAGAAGGAAGAGTTGGAGCGGCTGCAGAAGGAGGAGGAGGAGAGGAAGAAGAGGCTGCAGCTGTATGTGTTCGTGATGCGCTGCATCGCCTACCCCTTCAACGCCAAGCAGCCCACCGACATGGCTCGCCGGCAGCAGAAGGTAGGTGCGCCTGGGAGGCCCAGGGAGCAGCGCCCGGACGTCGCCAGGCTGGCGGGGCGAACAATGGGAAGTGGCGGCGCAGCTGGCGAGGAGGAGCAGGAGGTGGAGACCGCGCCCTGGAAAGGGGCTGTGAGGCCCCCTCGCCGTGGCCCAGCTTGGCCCGGCCCAGTCCAACCCCGAGCGCACCAGGAGCTGCCTGGGAGGACAAGGGGCCTGCAGAGCAGCTCGGCGTGCCCGGGCCTCCCTGCTGGGGAGCAAGGCGGGCGGGTTCTGCTTTGTGACCCGGAAGGCTCAGGGAGTGACTTGCAGCCCACGGCGCCCAGAGAGGCCTTGCTCGCTTGCAGGGCTCCCAACGTTCTCCAGCGGCGGGCGGCTGCGCTCAGCTCCGGGCCCGCCTTCCTGGGCGTGCGTTTGGCGGGTGGGGGCACCCGGCAGGTGGGGGCGCCGGTGTGGCAGGCAAGCACCATCTCTGAGCTGCGCTGGGCTCACCGGGACTGAGGGCAGCCGCAGGGGCAACCCAGAGAAAGCAAGCTGCGATGGTGAAGCTTCCTGTGACTCTGCGAAGGGCAACCCCCTCTCGGCTGGGTCAGCTGATCACCAACTAGGGTCGCCTAAGGGTCTTGGGCACCACTCCTCTCTGGCTATGGTTTCTCTATTACACTTTCCCTGCCTTACTGACCCCTGAGTAGGGGCGCGCCCTGTAGTCCTTGTGGCCGGGTCAGCACCTCTGCCTTCCTCTCTTTGACCCTCTTCTCTCCCCAAGGTGACTTCGCCGCCACCTTCTGTCTTCCCTAGGGCCTCCAAGCCCTGCTGTTACTGGTTTAATAAAAGTGCAGCTGCAAAAAAGCCTTGCAATTACAGGCACCAAAAGCATTTTTTTTTTAAAAAATATCCGAGGGTGGGGCAAGGCTAAGGCAGCTCTGAGCTGCCTTTGATATCGAGGTAGGGGGGACCCGCCTATATCTATCCTCCATTCTCCATTCAGAGGAAGGGAGGGCGGTTACTGCCGGGTGAGGGGCAAGGCGGGAGGTACTGGCCGAGCAGTCAGGAACCCAGTTGGATTAAGTTAGTGAAGAAAAGTCAGCATTCTGCTCCCTCTCTTGGAAATGACTCTGCAGCACTTAAACTGTAAGAAAAGACAGTCAAGCCCTGGAGGGGCGGTGGGAGGAGACAACTCTAACCCCATCAAGGTTATGAGACTAGTTTCTTAACCTACTGGATTTCTCTGTTGCTGCCATTTAAGTCTGAATTATATGTTGTTATAGAAAGGTGTTAGATTATTCCATATTTGTCTTTTAGCATTATCTTAAGATAGCACAGATTTCTGCTTGTTTTGCTTGTATGTGTATGCACATTACCCAGTACTGCTGATTTACTTCAGCTTTCACAGGCTTAGAAAATAAAACTCATTTCCTGTGGGAGAGACAGCAGGTAGGCTACACACACACACACACACACACACACACACACACACACACACACACACACAGGGCCCTGCGCTTTTCCAACTATAATTTGGACTATAATAGAGCGAAAATATCCTCAGAGCAGTAGAAGCTTTTTGGGTATTTTTTAAGGTTGGATGTTGGGCCCACACAGCCTGATATTTCAAATTTCAGCTTGATATTATTAGAGTAATTGGGTCTTTATGTCCTGGGAAATTCCACTTCCAAAATCTATCCTATTAATGACAGCATCACCCAAAGATGGCCTATCCTTTGACAGTGAAAACTGTTTTGAGTTAAGGGAAGAAAATAAAAAAACGCCTTTTCACTTAACAAAGTCTCTATAGCTTTGTCCTTTAGATATACTTAGGTCTGGCTCTAGAATGACAGAAGAAGAAAAAAAATCCCACAGAGATCCACTTATATCAACTGACAAAGATCATCAGGAGGCCAGTTTTTTTTCTGATCTGATTGTATGTTTTACCTGAATCCATTCAAAGCTGTTATTTTCAGGGGCAAGCTGGTTCTGTTTTTACACATGACCTTAACATCAAAGAGACTCCAGGAGAGATTGATAACAGTGGCCCTTGGTCAAACTATTTTTAGTTATTACAGCAAACTATTGCTAAATATACATCCCAACAAAGCTACCCCAGAGCTATTGGCTATACTGGGAAGCTTAATATAAATCTCCCTTTTAGAAAATAAGCTTTTCCCATTGTTCTTACTTTAAGATTTTAATGCATTTCTGGAAAAGGTTGTTTTGTTCTTTTTTGTTATTCTAAATAGCAAATTTGAAACTTTTTTTTTTAAGTGGATGATCATTGCATGTAATTGAAAAGTTTGCAAAATCATTGTGGGAAAATTTAAAGCCAATAAATAAAATTAATGGCTAAAATTAGTCATGGAAAAATCTAAACTACTTGTAAGCTAAATAGGGGTTTGTAATAGTAATGGATGAACTACAAAAAGCCAGAGGTAAAATGATGTGGAGAAAGGGGACAAAGTGATGTGGAAGGCAGAAGCAGAGAGGGAGGGAGGGAGGGAAAGAAGGGGGGGAGAGAGAGAAGAGAGAGAGAGAGAGAGAGAGAGAGAGAGAGAGACAGGGAGGGAGGGAGGGAGGGCGAGCTGTCTATGAAGAGGAACTGTTGAATTGGGGAAAAGAGAATATTTCAGAATATAATGCACCTCATGAAAACAAATAGTCTGTATTGTGCCAAGTGCCATTTTTCAAATAAATTTCTATGTGCCGGGTGCTACACCTAGATCGTTTTTAAAAAGTTAACTGAAAATTGAGGATATAGTACATATAGTTCCCATATACCCCACCCGGTTTCTTCTATTATTAATACCTTACAGTACTATGGTACATGTGTTATAATCAAAGAACCAATATTAATAGATTACTATTAACCAAAGTCTATAGTTTACTCATGGGAGAAGGGCCTGGCAATCCACTCCCAAGGCAATCCCGAAACAGTCAGCCATTGAAAACCCTATGAGGGTCGCTATGAGTCGGATACCGACTCGACGGCACCTAACAACAACAACATAGTTTACTCAGAGTTCTTCAGTTTTTTAATTCTGTAGTTTACTTAGAATTCTTTAGTTTTTATCTATCTGAGTTACAATTTCTGTTCTTAGATTTTTTTCTTTTTATTTTTTTGTGGTGCTGGGGATCAAACTCCGGGTCTCATGCATGCAAGGCAAATAGCAAGCTTGTCCCATATGTCCTCAGCCCCTTAGATCCTTCCCTAAAAACCCTGACAATATATGAATAACTAAGAGAAAACTGAGACTCAGAGAGGTTTTATAGTTTGCCTAAAGCACCACAGAGATAGGTAAAAAAAATAAATAAATAAAAAAGGAGGAATTGAGCCATGGGATATTCTGATTCCAAATTCTATCTTTTTACTAGGAGACACTAGCCAAAGTATTGTAAGATAAAGAGAATCCTAGCATCCTGAGAACATGGCATGTATACTTCTTTACCAATGATTATTTCTCCTTATCTTGAGAAGGACCCACCCCTCTTCCTCAGGGCACCTGTCAAATACTCACCATGGGCAAATGATCATTTACGTACAAACCTCACAAGGAATATGAGAAAAAGAGATGGCTGTTAGCTGGGAAGTCTGAAAACTGATCTGTTGTCAGTTTTTCTATGTGGTTCAAGCCAAAAGCAGAAGAACAAGTGGGAAGGAGCAGAGTGAGAAGGTGGGATTGTTTGGATAGCTTTGATAGTTAATTACCTGGGTTTCACTTTTACTAGAAAGAAGAGTGAGCGTTCCAAAAATCTTTCCAATTTCAAGAGAAGACTTTAAGCTAACTATTTGCAAAGACATATTTTATAACTTGTAATTTACTTGTATTACCATGAATCTAAATGTACATGGTGGTAATGATCACCTATGGCCAAAACAAAAATTTCCCCACCACACTGTCACAATATTATGTTTCAGGAATGCATAAATATCAGCAGTTCTGCTTTTCTTCTTCTTCCTCTTCTTTTGTCAGAATCGTAAATACCTAGATGTTGGCATGGCAGAACTACACCATGTGTTTCTAAAATATGTAGTAATGATGATGGGTGGCTACTCCACATGAACCAGCTACTTGTAGATGCTACTGAGGGAATGTAAAAGCAGTCACTGAAACAATTCTGTGTAATATTTAGATTGACAGGACCATTCTTTAATTAGATTAAAATTATTCTTAATGCCTAGATTACAGATAGTCTAATTGAATCTTATGTATGCAAATGTAGGTGTGTATACATGTGTGGCTGTGTATATATGTATATGATAGAAAAGGGAAATCCTGAAATTGTGTCTACTCCATAGCAACTATTTCATTCAAGGAGACTTATGACTGGACCAAATGTGTTATAAATTCTATCTACTCATTTCCATGTGATTCAGCTTCTATCTTCCCATGAAATTATGGCTAACATTGAGTCATTGTTAGCCATAGAAATTCCATTATTCATTTTCTTATCTCACTTTAGTTGGGCATGACTCAAAACCCATACTTTTCACAAAACTAAAGACTCAGTGGTGGTCAATTATATGATATATATATATGTATGTATTTTAAATCAGTAATAGTGATTTATCCATTTAAGATATGCTTTGAGGCAGACTTGGTGTTCTACTGTTCAAAATTCTTAAGGCTTGCTTTGCCAATGCAACATACGATTTACATTTAAAAAATAAAATATTCTAACATTTTTAGAGAATTAACTGACTGATAAACCAGTTTTTCTTCAAACAGAATTGTGTGTTTTTCTCTTTATCAGGGGAGGAATTGAATTATTGAAATATGCCTTTTAGAATTCCCCCCTCCCACCACTCTCTTCGGTGCAAAGAGAAGGAACTGTAATGCGCTCATACTAGCAGAGACTTTCTGAAGATATAGAACATAGAAAAAGTAAAAAGAGAAGTTCTTGCCTTGTTACCCTCTGGAATAGCCTTATGCTTCCCTAAAACTGGACTTCAAACAAAGGAAATTAAATCTTTCATTCTTAAAGAATTGTATGGCATAAAATAAAAAAAGTTGAGTGACTGAGAGATCTTTCCCTTGCAAAAGCAAATTCAACACACAATTGTAGTCTATCACATTGAAATATAACCAGTATTTGATTTGGGGCCAGGTGTCTCTAAAACTGAAATCTAGAATGATGAGGAGAGTTTAAACTTAGAACTAAGTTGTAAATAAGTAATCAGGTGCTCATTGCATCAAGCACTCTCTCAAGACTTGGTGGCAGGACCAAAATGTGTCTGTGAGATCTGGTTCTTGAATTGGGGGGGACTTATGGTCTGGTTTGAAAGAGAGCATTACATACAAGTTAAATAAGTTGAGAGGAGGAAAGTGTTTAATATTAAGATAGTGATTAAAAGCACTAAAGTAGGAAAGATGGGAGATAGTGTGTACATGTATCCATAAAGATTAGATATACCCCTGGGAAAATCTTCATGAAGGAAGTAAATGAGGGTTAGGTCTTAAAAAATTATCATAATATATATAAGCATAAGGAAGGTCGGTTTTCTGTAAGAGAGAATGAAGTAATAGGAACATGGAAAAGAGTCACTATTTGACACTGTTAGATTATTTTAGTTCCTAGTGACAGAAACCTAACTCGAAAAGAAAGTAATGTGGAGAAGGATTTATTGGTGCATGTAGTTGAAAAGAGCCCAGTATAGAGGTGACTGCAGCCAAGATTGGTTCTAGGAGTGCATATGACTTCTTCTCTAGAATTAAAGCTAAATGCTGAGGAGAAAGGATGTTTAATTTGAAACCTGTGTTTGACCTCAAACACCACTACTAATGATCATGGATTTGTAGACAAGTCATCTGTCTCTGGAATAATCTCTCCATCTGTTATTTAGGGGGGAATAGGGAAGTTTTAGATAATTTCCAACATCCCCTCCAGATATAATAGTTGAGAGTTCTTTCTGGAAAACAAGATTGCTCATTACCCAGACATAAATTCTTTTAAACATGGGTTTGGTGACTTTTTACATTTCAATTAGTCTAACTACATAAAATTTCAGATGAGGAAGTGAGATCTTAAAACGTTAGAATACCGACTACATGGAGTTTATAAATGGTAGCCTGTGGGCTGAAACAGATCCACAAAGGTATTTTATCTATAAAGCATTTCTCAAATTTTTCAATTAGTTCTCAACATTTAAAACTATCAAGATATTTTACATTAAAAAATCCAAATTTCTGGCTCCTCTTACAATTGAAGCTGTACCAACACTAAGCCTGAGTTTTTATTTGTTTACAAAAAAGCAGTCGAATTAAGACTCCTAAGCCATCACTTAAATAATGGAATATTCACTACTTTTAAGTAAATTATACTTGTTCTAAGAGGGACACCATGTATACCTGGATAATAGGGCAGCAGCTCTGTGGTTCTTATAAATACCATCTCTTCTTACCATTCTTACCATTGCTTAAAAAATATCAGTGGTCTGACCCTGGCCCCTATAAAGCATCCAGGGAAAGGATCTGGAATTTGGAACTCCATCTTCCCTGTTTCTGGCAACTGTTCTAATTTCCTTGTTAGGATCAAATTTATCATTTCTGCAGAACTGGAGATTTAATGATCAAAATTATCTCATTATGTTTTCATATGTCAATCCAACCATCTGATAGGATTACATTTCTTAGCAGGTAAGTAAAGGAGATAGAAGGCAGCCAGTGTTTTGAGTCTGGTCTTTGCTATTGATATCTTAATGGACAGTGAAGGATGGTGATTAAGAGTGTAGACTCTGAAACAAGAGAGCACGGGTTTACTTCCTAACTGTACCAGCCAGTTTGAGGCTCTGTGATCTTGGGCAATTTACTTACACGCTCTGAAGCTCAGTTTACTCATCAATAAGATAGAAATAGTAGTGGTACCTCCATTATTGGGTTCTTGTGAAAAGTAAGTGAGGTAATATAGTAGAGATGTTAAAACAATGTCTGGTATCTGGTAAGTGCAATGTAAGTGTTACCTCTTATTATTGCTAAGTTTATATATGCAGTGTTGTGTTATTTTTAATCTGTGAAAGGATTAACCAGTTAATATATGAAGTACCGACCATGGCAAGGCTTATTATATTCAGTATTTTTACTGTCCTCACAACATGTCCTTCAACATGACAAGCAGACCCAGAAGACGGGTGGTTATGATTATAGCATCCTCCACTAACACAATAGGGGTCAAGTATATAGTACATTGCTGTCTTCCACTTTTGTTGAAATGCTTCACTAATATTTCTTTAGACAAAGAACTGGAGCCCATTTCTCTGCCTTTAAAAACCCACTTTGGCCAGGTGCAGGGGTGCACAGCTGTTATCCCAGTGACTTGAGAGGCAGATGTGGGAGGATTGCAAGTTCAAGGCCAGGGGCAGCCTGCATAACTTGGTGAGATTCTATCTCAAGATAAAAACTAAAAAAGGGATTAGGGTGCAGCTCAGTGGTTGAACAGTGGCAAAGTATGTGTGAGGCCCTGCATTCAGCCCCCAAGTACTGTGCAGCAAAACAAAACAAAACAAAACCACGTGGTGCAAAACACGTGGTACAAAACAAAACAGCATGAATAGGATTGCCAGGCAGTTTTATGCTTTCTTCAAGTCTTGATATTTTGGTCTTTATATAGATTGCACTTTTTAAAATGCTGGAGCTGGGCATGGGAGCACTTAGGAGCCTGAGTCAGGAGAATTATGTGTTCAAGACTTATAGTTTTTAGGTGTCATTGAGTTATGTTCGATGAATAGCAATCCTATGTACAGTAGAATGAAACACTCCCCGATTCTGTGCCAGCTACATGATTTTTATGTTTAAGCCCATTGTTGCAGACACTGTGTCAATCCATCTGGTGGAGGGTCTTCCCTTTTTTTGTTGACGTGCCACTCTCCCAAACATGATGTCCTTCTCCAGGGATTGGTCCCTCTTGACTACATATCCAACATACATAAGATGCAGTCTAGCCACCCTTGCTTCCAAGGAGTACTCTAGTTGCACTTCTTCTATGACAGATCTGTTGTTTCTTTTGGCAGTTCATGGTATATTCAGTAATTGTCTCCAACACCATAATTCAAAAGCATCCATTCTCCTGTCTCCCTTGTTCAGTGTCCAGCTTTCACAAGCATATGATGCGACTGAAAATACCATGGCATGAGTCAGGTGCACCATCATCTTCAGTGTGACGTCTTTACTTTTCAATTCTCTAAAGAGATCTTTTGCCACATCTTTTCCCAAAGCAATGCACATTTTGATTTCTTGACTACTGCTTCCAGGGATGTTGATGATAGACCCAAGTAGACCAAAATCTTGGACAACCTCAATCTTTTCTCCATTTATTGGTATGTTGCATACTGACCCAGTTGTAAGGATTTTTGTTTTGTTGATGTCAAGTCACAATCCATACTGGAGGCTATGTTCTTTAATCTTCATCAGTAAATGTTTCAAATCTTCATCACTTTCAGCAAGCAGAGTTGTGTCATCTTCATAACACAGGTTGTTAATGAGTCTTCCTATAATCCTGATGCTACGTTCTTCTTCATAAAGTCCACCTTCTTGGATTATTTGATCAGCATAGAAATTGAAGAGATAAGGTGAAAGGATACAGCCCTGACACACACCTTTCTTGACTTTAAAATAAGCAGTGTTTCCTTGTTCTGTTCAAACGACTGCCTCCTGGTTCATGTACAGATTCCTCATGAGTACAATTAGGTGCCTTGGTATCCCCATTCTTTGCAGTGTTATCCATAATTTGTTATGATTCACACAGTCAAATGCCTTTGCATAGATGATAAAACATAGATACCTTTCTGATATTTTCTGCTTTCAGGTAATATCCATCTGACATTAGCAATGATGTCCCCGGTTCCCCAACCTCTTCTGAATCCAGCTTGATTTTACAGCAGTTCTCTGTCTATATACTGCTGCAGTTGCTTTTGCATGATCTTCAGTAAAATTTTGCTTCCATGTGATATTAATAATATCATTGCATAGTTTCCACATTCAGGTAGATCCCCTTTCTTGGGAATAAGCACAAATATAGATCTCTTCCAGTCAGTTGGTCAGGTAGCTGTTTTCCAAGTCTGTTGGCATAAACATGTTAGCACCTCCAGTGCCGCATCTGTTTGTTGAAACATCTCTATTAGTATCCCATCAATTCCTGGATCCTTGGGTTTCACTAATTCCTTCAAGGCATCTTCCACTTCATCCTTCAATACCATTGGTTCCTTATCATCTGCAACCCCTTGAAATGGTTGATCATTCACCAATTCGTTTTTGTATAATGACTGTGTGTATTCCTGCCATCGTCTTTGATGTTTCCTGCATCATTTAATATTTTCCTTATAGAATCTTTCACTATTGCTACAGGAGGCTTGATTTTTTTCTTCCAATTCCTTAAGCTTGAAAAAAATAGAGTGTGTTCTTCCCTTTTGGTTTTCTGTCTCCAACTCTGCACATGTCATTCAAATATTTGATTTTGTCTTCTTGAGCTGCCTTTTGAAATCTTTTGCTTAGTTCCTTAACTTCATAATGTCTTCCTTTTACTTTTGCTGCTAGAAATTCAAGGGCAAGTTTCAGAGTCTCTTTTGACATCAATTTGGTCTTTTCTTTTTTTCTTGTATTTTTACTAACCTTTTGCTTTCCTCATGAATGATATCTTTGATGTTATGCCACAACTTACCTGGTCTTCTCTCATTTGTGTCTGATGCATTAAACCTGTTCTGGAGGTGGTCTCTGAATTCAGGTGGGATACACTTAAGGCTAGCCTAGCTTAAATAGAAAATTCCAAGCCAGCCTGAATGTAGTGAGATGCTGTCTTAAAAAAAAAAAAAGACAGTGAAAGATTAAAAAAAAAAACTGACATACTAGTTAGTGGTACTGACTGTTGCCATCTCAAATGAACTCACAAAATATATGCTTTTATGTTTGTGTAAAGAGTATATTATACTGGGCCCAGTGGCACATGCCTGTAATCTCAGTGACTCAAGAGGCAGAGGCAGGAGGATCACAGTTTTGAGTCCAGAGGCAGCCCATGTAAATTAGTGAGACCTTGTCTCTAGGAAAAAATTATAAATGAGCTATAGTGCAGCTCAGTCGTAGAGTATTTGCAAAGCATGCATGAGGCCCTGGGTTCGACCCCAAGTACTACAAAAAAAAAAGTAGTAAAATCTAAGCATGTGTGATTAATCTTAACTTCATATAAGCTTATATTTTCTCATATGTCTAGGCAAAGAAAGACTTATGTTAGGAGATAGTGTGCAACATAGCACACTGACTGAAACCTCCAACTCTATAGGTTTTCATTCCCTAGTTCAAGTCCTGGGCTCAGCTTTGTGATCTGGTGGATATGTGACCTTAGGCACATTATCCCATCTCATTATATCTTTATTCCCTTCTTTGTAAAATGGAGAAAAGGTAATATTAAGAAATATAAGAATAAAGCATGTAAGCCGGGCACAGTGGCGCACGCCTGTAATCCCAGCAGCTCGGGAGGTAGAAGCAGGAGGATCGCAAGTTCAAGACCAGAGGTAGTCTACATAACTTAGCGAGACCTTGTCTCAAAAAGTAGAAAAATGGGGGGTGCAGCTCAGTGGTCCAGCACTTGCAAAGCACGCAAGTGCAAGGCCCTGGGTTCAACCCCCAGTACCGAAAAAAAAAAAAAAGCATATTAGTTGCTAAACAAGTCCTTAATATGAGGAAAATGTTAGCAATAACAGGAATAATAACATTGTTGCCTTTTTGTCCACCAAAGGCCCCGGCACTGTTTCATTCTATGATGGCTTTGTTGGAGCTACTCCTTATTCCAGAACGTCTCTCTCACTTTACTCTGATTGACTCTTGTTTGTTCTTTAATTAACTAAAGTGTTACCTCATTTAAGAAACCTTACCAAACATTTATATTGAGGCAAATCCTCTCACAACTGTGTCCACTGTCCCTCTTATGCACTACATTTAAATTACTTTGCTGGGCACCATGGCACACACCTATAAGCCAAGCAACTTGGGAGGCTGGGGCAAGAGGATCACAAGGCAGATCCAGAGGCAGCCTGTGCAATTTAGTCCTTGTTTCAAAATAAAAAAATAAAACAAGGTACCAGGGGTGCATATCAGTGGTAGAGCACTTGCCTAGCATGCCCGAGGCCCTAGGTTCAACCCCTTAGTACTGCTAATAATAATAATAATAATAATAATAACAATTACCTTTCTTGTGTACCTCTCTCCCACTAGACTGTAAGAACCCCAGAGACAGGGACATTTTACTTCCCTTTGGTTACCTACCTCTCTCCCAATGTCTAGCATACAGTAGGTGTTCAGCACATGTTCAAACTCCGCCTAGATGCTTTTTCCTAGAGAATTTTAAAGGCAAGGAGGTAAAGGAGTCTCAAATATAGTCTGCCTCTATTATGGAGACACAACTTATTTCCTCTTATAAAAGCTTAGTGAAAAATATGAAGGGTAAACCAATTACCAAATGATTTCAATAGAATTTGTGTCACAGAAACGTGCTATCAATTACCTCCAAACACGGCTTGTTCACAGCAAGAGCTGACAAATTTCTTGATCTATTATGGAGAACGGACTTACTTTAAAAGCCATTCACAGTTATGAATTTCTTGGACTGGCTAAATCCCAGTTGAACTTGAATCACCGCAGTGTGTATGTTTAAGCAGCCAAACATTAAAATAAGAAAGAGCCATAGTAAGAACTAAGTTTATATATTGGACATGTCTTCTGTAACAAGTCATATTCAATTTAGCCTTTTCAGAAAAAAATTAGAGTCAACAGCATTATAGTGACAGTTAAGCTGTTTAAAACGGTGCTTCACTGGGCATGGTGGTGTACACCTGTAATCCCAGCGACTCAGGAGCCAGAGTCTGGAGGATTACGAGTTTGAGGGCAGAGGCAGCCTTCATAATTTAGTGAGACCCTGACTCACAGGAAAAAAATTAAAAAGGGCTGAGGGTGCAGCTTAGCAGAAGAGTGCTAACACATTTTAATTTTATTTTGAGTCAAGTCCTTGCTGAGTTACCCAGGCTGCCTCTGGCCTGGAATTTGTCATCTCCTGCCTCTGTTTCCCAAATTGCTGGGATTACAGGTGTGGGCCACTGTGTTTGGCTTTTTTGTTCTTTGTTTTTCCCCTCAATTTTTAAATAGCTAATAGTACAAACAAAAACAGAAACAAACAAACAAAAAACAGTCAACAGCATTATAGTGAATGTCAAGCTGTTTAAAACAGGGCTTTGTACCTGTGAAAAATTGGTTTCAGGTTCGAAGCCCTGTTTGAAGCTGGTGGGTTCAATATGTTAAAATTTAGATGGTTCAGGTTTGGTTTGAGTTCAGGTTAAAATTTTAATCCTGTGTGTAGATAGATGAATAGGGTTTTTTTTTTTTCAATTTTTAAATAGCTAATGATACCAAAACAAAACAAAAAACCATCAAACATTGAAACCCAGTTTTTCATTGGGCTTGGGTTCAGATTCAGAAAAAAATTTAAAAATGTAAACCTGACCTGAAATTTTTAACATATTGAACTCACATCCAAACTGGAATCAACTATTTCACAGGTTTGAAGGCCTGGCTTAAAATATCAGTCACAATATTGTTAGAATAATGTCATGGAATCTGTAAGTTTTATTTATATATTTAGACATAAATAAATATGCTGCTTTTATTTTTTATGAGATTTCAGCATTTTTCCTGTTCTTTTATTGTAAATGGTCTAAAGTCTCTTCTCTTGTCATTAGAATGTAAATAATTAATAACTATAGGGCTATGGCATATTGGATGTGGTAATAAGAGTATATAGGTATGAGATATCTATAAAAAGTAAAATTGCTTCTTAGGTATAGTGTTTTCTGATACCTTTCACTAGTCAAAGGGAAAACTGCCCTTTACTATGTCATTCCTTTCATTTTAACAAGTAGCATAAAGGTTTGGAAAATGAATTAAATTATCCAGTCCTGAAGTATTCCAATCTGCTTGCTGCTGTTCTAAAATTGAGAGATAAGGAATTGATAATGTATTGATGTCCTTTCAGCAGCCTATGAGAGGAAGGTATTTCTTCCTCTGTGGTATTTCTCAAAATCACTTCTATACAGTAGGAAAGTTCTGAAATACTTTAACTTCTTTCTTTCTTTCTTCTCTCTCTCTCTCTCTCTCTCTCTCTCTCTCTCTCTCCCTCTTTCTTTCTTTCTTTCTTTCTTTCTTTCTTTCTTTCTTTCTTTCTTTCTTTCTCTCATGTGTTCCAGAAGCACATGCTAAATTGCAAACCTTCCAGGGGCTGTAATGCTTTCAAAAAGACAATGGGATTTTGGCAAAGATGCTGGGTGGTACAGAGAATCCACTGTGCCACTTAAGAAAGCAAAAGGAAAACAGTGAAAATTCTTGCAAATAATTACGCCTTCTGTCGCCCATGTAAAAAACAGCCTTTTGGTGTGGATGGTAGGCATGGAGCTGTTTAAGCAAACGAGTTGAAATATATCTTGAACATCTACTTTGGCGATTTTTCTGACAAGTATAGCAACTGTTGTCTATAAGGCAACGTGTCATAACATACTGTGTTCAAAACATTTCTTGGGGGCTCTTCCATATTCAATTTTTGTTTGTTATACATCATCAGACAGTGTTATACATTGTTTTGAGCCATTTCTACATAGAAGAAACTTAATAGAGCCTGTGGGCAAAATACACAAAGATGTTTTAGACAGCCTTCCTGACCTCTAGGAACCCAGTAATCTGGCTGAGAAATTGAGGTGTACCTGTGTGGAAAAGCATAAGGCAGGATATGGTGAGTATCCGAATCTAAAATATTGGTGTTCTCCACATCTCAATCTTCAGCCCTTGTTATGGGTGATTATGTCACTCCAAAATCCAGATGCAAAAATACTAAACCCCCAGGGCCTCAGAATGTGACCTTATTTGAAAATAGGATATTTGAAAAATAACATGAGGTCCTTGGGGTGAGCCCTAATCCATTATGGCTGGTGCCCTTATAAAAAGGTGACACACGCCTGTAATCCCAGTGACCCGGGAGGCGGAGGCAGGAGGATCACAAGTTCGAGACCAGAGGCAGTCTGTGTAATATAGCCAGACCCTGTCTCAAAAAGTTAAAAAAATGGACTGGGGGCGCACCTCAGTGGTCTAGCACTTGCAAAGCATGCAAGTGCGAGGCCCTGGGTTCAACCCCCAGTACCGCAAAAAAAAAAAAAAGAAAAAGAAAAATTTGAACACAGAGACATGCATGGCAGGAAAATGTTATGTGATGAGGAAGGCAGAGATCAGGGTGGTACTTCTACAAGCAAGGAACACAAGCGATGACCAGCAAACTACTGGAAGCTATGAGAAAGGCCTGGAACGGATTTTTTTCTCACAGTCCCCAGAAGGAACCTCTTTGCCACCACTTTGATCTCAGACTTCCAGCCTTCCATAATCAGCTCCTGTTGTTGAAGCCACCCAGTTTGTGGTACTTGGTTAGGGCAGACCTAACTAATACTCCTCTCTCTACTGTCCCTCTAGGCAACCTCACCTCTGACTATGGCTATAGCTACTAACAGCTCCACATTTCCAGTCCTCAAACCTTTGTCTCCAGCACAGGCATCTTTCCAGACTGCCAGGCATTTCTCCCTAGTCATTTGCATCAGGGCTACTCGAGGTGTGGCTGCAGACTATTGGAAGTCAGTGAATGCTTTGTTATGATCTCCAGTGAGTCAATGAACCTGGATCAGAATACAGATGAACTTGCTCCTTTCCTTTGCCAGAAAGTCTTACTACAAAGGAATTGTCTGCTGATTTGAATACTATATTTAGTGATGAAGCTGATACAATTTTGGGTATAAGCACTTTATCTTGAGGGGGGGCCAGTAATAAGCAATTCTCAGAAAGCACAGGCCTATCGGCCATACTTGGCAGAATGTTGACCTCCATGACATCTCCCCTAGAGGGCCTCAGGCCACTCAGTAATAACATGTATGTTCTCACCCAGATTCTTTGCTCCTATCTTTTCTAACTCAGTGAATGGTCTGCTGGCACTACTATATAACTAAGCTGTCCAAAGCAGAAACATGAGTCAACTTTACATCCCTACTATTGCTCATCCTTCCCACATCCCATCAGTGTTCCTCCTAAGAAAAACTTCCTCTCCTCCTTTTCATAAGTAACATTCTGCTTTGGGCCCTCATGTATACTTGATTGGACTTTTGCAATAACTTTCTAAATGTTCTCTGTCCCTTTTCTTGCATATCCAACCCAGCTACCAGAGTGATCTTTTAGAAACACAAATCCAATCTTGACCTTTGGTTTCTCAGTGTTCTTGTGCAATTTCCTGTTGCCTACACAAAATAAAATCTAAATTTACTTGCATAGTACCATGCTTTTCTGTTCAGCCTCAACTCAGTTTTCCTGTGTGCACCTTGGCTTTGGCACATTGAACCACTGACCATTCCTGTGCTGTCCACTTGCTCCTGGGCTTCAGGGTCTTTGCATGACTTCTTGGAAAGCCATCCTCCCTTTCCCTTCTATACAGAATATGGCACTCAGTTATTACAAAGAACAAGAAGAAACAGTGAATGTATTTTTGGTGTTGACTCCGTATATACATTGTCCAATATATTTGCAAGGCTTGTCATTTAATAAATAGCCTTGTAAGATAGTGACTACTCATCCCAACTCTAGAGGTAAAAAAGGGGCAAACCATCGTGCGTCAGGTCACACAGTAAGCAGTAGAGCTGGGTTGGGGCCCAAGAGGTCCGATTCCAGCTTGCACTCTTAGCTATGTGCCATATTAACTCCATTGGAGCATTTGGTGCATCTTCAGTTGCCTTCTTTCTTTCTTCAGACTCTGCAGAGATCACTCTGGTATCCCCAAGTGATTCTCACAGTCCATATATAGACCAAGTGCTCAACAAAAAATCTGGTAATGTATGAATTCATGATTGTTTAGAGAATAGTAATATTTCTTCCCATTTATATATCATTTATATCCACTGAAACAATATCATTTCTTCATTAAAACAACCTTTTGGAGTAGGTAGGACATGTCTTATAAATCTTTGTTTTGTAATAGACAAAAGCGAGGTTCAGAGAGGTCCTCCTAGGTAGAAAGAACTGCAGAATACCTATCTGAGCCTCCTATCTGTATCTAGTACTCCTTCCACTTTGCTGTTGGCCTGGTTCACAGTAAGAGTGATTTGGGCTATTGCAGACTTCTGAGGGCCCCAGTGACTCATTTTTTAGAGGGCTTACCTCACTTGATGGGCTGGGATTTAGCTCAGGTGGCAGAGCACCACTCTGCAGTCTCTGAGGACCCAGGTTCATTTCCCAGCACAGCAAAAATGGGAGAAGGACATGGCAATTCACTCCCCAAGGCAATCCCGGAACAATCAGCCATTGAAAACCCTATGAGGGTCCCTATGAGTCAGACATGACTCTACAGCACCTAAAAACAACAACAACAACAACCTCACTTGATAACAAATACATTAACATGTAATTCACATTCCACATCCAGTTAACTTTTTTATTGTAAAAATACTGCAAGGTATTTTTTAATCTTCGTTTTGAAACTAGTTGTTTAAATAAATTGGTTAATAAATGTCTGAACCAGGTACCATGGTACATTGCTGTAATCCCAGAGAATTGGGAGGCTGAGGCAGGAGGATTGCAGGTTCAAGGCCAGAGGCAGCCTGTGCAATTTAGTGAGACCCTGTCTCAAAATAAAAAGGAGTTGGAGGTGTGAGTTAGTGGTGGAGTGCTTGCACTAGGCTCTGGATTCAACCCTCACTATGGGGAAAGAAAAAATATGACTGATTTCTTGGGGACCATGGTGTATTCACAGAGATCCTTGTAAACTGAAAAAACTAACTTCAGTGGTTTTCAATTGTAGCAATATTTTATGAGGGCTTAATTTAACAATAGGGTTGACGTGTTTGGAAACCTTTAATTGAACATTTGTTAATTCAGATTTCTTTGTTTCTATTTGTCCATTTTGAGTTAGGATCTCTGACTTGATTATTAGGCCCCTGGAAAGTTCTAAGCCTCCATGCCTATGCAACCTAACAGATGAAATAGTCTTTGGCCAGATTTCATGAAAAGAAATGACATTTGAATTAAGCCTCAAGGCAACCAAGAAGATGAAATGATAGCAATGTGTCATATTTTGTGGGACAGAAAGATACTTTACACTATTCAGGGATGAGAAAATGAAGATTTAAAGACCTTTGAGAGGACAAATATGATAGTATGAGATTCTAATGTTGGAGAGAAGAGAAATAGAGCAATAGTGGTTTTGTGACTGGCTGTTCTTCCACACCAGTGGTTTGTGGGGTAGGTGTTCACCTTGTAGGCAATGGGGAGCCACAGAAGAATTCTGAGTGGGGCAGTGATATGGCCAATGTGGTGCTGTAAGAAGATTAATTTTAATGCAGTGTGTGAAAGGTACAGAGAAGGAAGAGAAAGGAGAAATACAAATGTCTTCACATATGAGAAAAGGTCACAAATTAGGTTTGAGTGTTATAGCCAGCACAGATCATCTTTATAGTTTTATGGGGAAATTTGTAGAAAAATCTCATAAAATTAGTACCTATATAGTAAAATCAATAGCTATGGAGTATTTCCTTAAAGCAATGGTTGATTCTAGTGTTTTTTGGAGGACCTTTTTCATATTTGTCATCACGTGTGGGATATGAATGCTCATGTTCTTGCAGATCTTACCAATATGGAACAAGGTGCATACCCTTTTAATTATATTTTCTTTCAGTGACCAATACTGGAATAGCTTTCTATGCAAGTGTAAAAACTCTCTTGAATAACACTGTGGAGGATCCAGATAGGACTTACTCCAACCTTGAAAGGACACAAGGTCCACAATCAGCCCAGGTTTGTGGCAAGCCCATAGAATGACAGAGGAGGAGGCCTGGCTTCTGGCATAGGTCTAGGATCTGGAGAGAAAAAAATTTAAGAATGCCAACCTCACTAAAAGGAAATCTTGTATGTGCCCCAACAACATATGTTTCTATCCCTTGATGGAATGCAGGGGCACCTGGAGCATGGGGTACATTCAGGCTTCCCTGTCCACCCCCATTCCTCCCCAAGTGGGAAGATTTTAAGCTTAGTGATAAGATTCTGGGAAAGTTCTTGGGTCACCTGTATTAGTGTTCAGAGTCACTTTCTTTAAAAAGGACGCATAAGAGTCCCAATCATCTGTCTCTTGGTCTTCAGCAGTCCTCTTGCACATTCTTGGGTGCCATCACATTTTCTCTCTCTCTTACATGCTAACAAGATTGTATATATGATTTGCTTCTGTGCAGAGGGGTAGAGAAAGGCTTCATGTTCCAGCACAGTCTGCCAAAGTTCTAAAAATAGTGATTTTTATTTTCCATTTGTCATGGTTATTTGTGTGAATAGCTGTCCTGAGAGGACAGGAGACTTTGGTCTAAGTGTTAGGTGGTCTTGGGTCATCAGGTCACAAAAACATTTTAAAGGCTTCAGAATGCCGCTTTAGTAAGCACAGAGCCACAGCCAGCTTCTTGAAGGCGGGTATTTGTAGCTGGGGCACAGGTAGGACCTAAACACAAGCAGGCATTATGTGGATTGGAGGGACAGCTGGAGCAAAGATGCAGGAGCCAAACAACACTACACAAAGAGCACGTACAGGCATGTGATTAGACAAGTAAGCTGGGACCAGATCACCGTAAACACTGAATACTACCTGGCTCTTTCAGTTGTCCTCTATTTGGTCAGGAGTAGGGAGGCTCTGAACATGATACATACCCCTGAGAAACTCCAGTGGAAGTAATGCTGAACTAAGGCAGAAGGACCATCAAAAATAACCCAGACACATGGGTGATTGCAGATGGAAGGTGATTGACCTTGATCTTGTCCTGAAGTGATTTGTTTTCCCATCAGGCACTCTTATGCTTCAAATTCTCCAAAGAATATTGTCAACATAAGCAGAATGTTTTATTTGCAAAAGATATTTGCACTAGCATTTTTCCGTAGGCAGGAAAGGTTAGAAACAACTTTCTATGAATTCTGTCCAAAGCCCCACCTAATTTGCCAGCCTTCTTGTTTACCTGGCAGTGGAGAAAAGGAAAGGATTTCTTTCTACAATCTACTTTCCACAGGTACCCTATGTAATGCTGTGTATTATGATTCAGCATTACAGACCTTCGAAGTGAACAGACACTGGTTAAGATTTGTACTTGTTTCTATTAATCAGAAGCATGTCTTCCCCTACACACCTCCAGCAGCAGCTCTAAACAATCCTAGACCTGCTGTTTATTCCAAATAGCTTTTCATATTTTCCCTCTGTTTCTCTGAGGAGAACCTGAAGCAATCTTTCAGTCAATATTCAATTAGAATTTGAGTCTGAAGGCCGAGTTGAGCTCTTTCTGACTGACATCTTATAGTCACTTGGATTTTCCCACATACTTCCATTTGCTCATATAAGGAAAACAATCCGTCACTTTTCACTAAACAAATGTAGGGCTGCTGCAGCCTAATTTAAATATTATGCCAAATTAGCAGTATCTATTTACTTCCTTTTAACCTGGCAATAAATGGTAGTGTTGGAATGATTGGAAAGGAAAACCAAATTTACAATTATAAATACTGTATAGGCTCATATTTAGGGGAGGTTTATGAACCAGAATGAACATTTCCCTTTCTACTCATGGTAAGAACTCTGTGCATTACTGTTTTGTGACTCATCCAAGTGCTTTTATATAAGACTTTCTGTAATCACTATTCTTTGGCATATTCTTTTGTTTCCAGCATAATCCATTACTCAGTACTATCTTTGTCATTGAGCTATGGCTTCAGAACAAAGACAATTCACTCCTAGGATTAACAAAACATCTTAACAAAGATTTTCTACAAATATTATAACAACAAAGACACCTAGAGAATGCAGTGTTTTAAGATTTTACTTATAGCAAATTAAGCTGCCTCCTTGAAAAGCCAATTTTTTTGTTGAGGGCAACAAAAATATGATACATTTACCTTAAGTTGGGTGAGGATTTACACTTGTTCCATAACAAGAAATTCATAAAGTTACACATATAATTAATGTGATATGTATAATTTGCAAATTTACCCAGAGCAGTTAATCCATATGAGCAGCCAGTTAAGATGATTCAAATGAAACTTTTGATTATAATTTATAACAATATTATATATACTTTTATATAAAAGTAATGGTTTTATACATGTTTTGTAACCTTTTTGCACATTATATAAAGGAAATGATACTGTGCCAATGAATATAAAAATGTCATCCTTCTAATTGACTTTGTAGCAATGCATTTTATGAATGTATCCTAACTTAATCAGCTGCCTATTGTTTTGCTTATTACTATATATTCTTGCTGCAATGAGCATCTTTGCATATTTTTCTGTATATTTTTATTGCCTCTTTCACAAACTCCCTGCTATATCCAACCCATTATTTTATTTTAATAAGTTTCTATTTTAGTAGCATTAACATGGATATATATATATATGTACATATATATACATATATATATATAATTTAAGTTTTGTCATTTGTTTTATAACTTTTTTAATGTTTGAAGCTTATTGGGCCATATTTATATTTAGCTGAATAGTATGTTTTTTCCCCTGTAGTGTGGGGTTGAAACCAGGGCCTTGCACATGCTAGGCAAGTGGTCTACAACTGAGCTAAGCCCCACACCCTTTTTTATTTAGGAAAACAGAGTTTTGCTAAGTTGCACAGGCTGCCTGTGGCTTCAGACTCACAATCCTCCTATTTCAGGCTCCTGAGTTGCTGGGATTACAAGCATACACCACAGTGCCCGGGTAGAATAGGAGTTTTTAGTGGATTAAAATCTATCTACTTGCCTCTTATGATTTCTGGGTTTCATGCGATGAAATACCTTCTCCATCTATAGACCATGAAGCTGCTCAGACATATTTTCTGTTACTTTTATTATTTCATTTTTAACCTTGACATTGTGGATTCATTTGGAATTTATACTGGTATCATGAATGAATCATGATACCAACTTACTTTTCTTCCAAATGAATAGCCAGTTGTTTCAAAATCATAGAATACTCTAAACAATGTTTGGTCTCATCATCTTAAATTATTTCCTTTATCAAATATTCTAAATTCTCATGGATATTTGAAGCGTTTTTGGTTGGTTTGTTTGGGTTTTTTGTTTGTTTCTTTATTTTTGAAACATGTATCCCTATGTAGCCCAGGCTAACCTCGAATTTGTGATTCTTCTGCCTCAGTGCTGGGATTACAGGCATGCATCACTGTACCCAGCTTTGTTTTTGTTTTTGTTTTTATTTTTATTTATCTGTGGATAGAAAGCCATTGATCTAACTTTCCCTTTGAGCACGATAACCACAATAATTTCATTATTGTCGCCTTGTGATAGGTTTTAGGATATATTAATGGAGAAAACCCTTGTGTTACACTTCAGGATATTACTGACTCTTTGCATTTTTTATTCTTTGACAAATGTTCTTTGATGATTTTCTTGGTTTTAAAGTAAAATTTCATTGTGATTTTGATTAAAATTTAATTGTATCTATAGGTTTATGTAAGGAAAGCTGACATCTTTATGATATTGACTCCTTCTACCCAACAACTAGGAATGTTGTTGTTGTTGTTAGGTGTCGTGGAGTCCGTGTCCGACTCAGGAACCCTAGGTACAACAGGCGAAACACAATTGTCAGTGCTTCTCTGCTATTCATAGGGTTTTCAATGACTGATTTTTTCGGGGAGTGGGGTGCCAGATCCTTCTCCCAAGCCTACAGTATCTGGTGTTCCCAGGCGGTCTCCTATCCAAGTACTAACCAGGCCAGACCCTGCTTAGCTTCTGAGATCTGACAGGATCGTATGCCACAGTGCTACACATGCAGGAAGAACTAGGAATAGTAGTGCATTAATTCAGAGTTATTTGTTTGTTTGTTTGTTTTGGTGTACTTCATTTTGTTTTTGTAGTCCTTAATGTCCTAAATATTTTTGTTAAATTTATTCTTTAAAGTAGACTAAGTAAGTAAACTATCATATTTATTAGTTGATCCCCCTTAACTGGCTCCCTTCATTAACAAAAATTTTCTATTCCCTCTGCAAAATAGATGTGCTCAGGGCTAGTGGGCTACTCTCTAAAAATACTTGGCTTTCTTCCCCTATCAACTGAGGTGTATACTCAGAATAATTTGCTTCCCTGACCTGCTTAAGCTACTTTGGGTAATTATACTTATAATTTTGGTTTTTATAATTCCACAATTCAATCAAATATTATATAAATTAATGATATGATTGTGAGAACAAAGAATAATTTTGTTTATATTAATAAGGTTCGTGCTCTGGGAAGGTTTAATTACATCTTAAAAATGTCATTAAAAGGTAGGTGGCCAAAGCTATAGTAAAATTTGTCAGTGTGGGTGTTGATGGGTATAAAAAAACTAAAAGATTCTTTGGCTATATTGCCTCGTGTTTTTTTTCCTCTGCTTTAAAGAAGCAAAAACTTGAAATCATAGGTCACGTGTGTGTGTACGTGTTTTCTTTTTGTTGTTGTTTGTTTGTTTGTTTGTTTGTTTTTTCGGTACTGGGGATTGAACCCAGGGCCTCGCACTTGCATGCTTTGCAACTCTGTACCATTGAGCTGCACCCCCATCCCATTCTTTTACTTTTTGAGACAAGGTCTCCTTAATTATACAAATTGCCTCTGGTCTTGAACTTGTGATCCTCCTGCCTCTGCCTCCTGAGTTGCTGGGATTACAGGCTCATAGGTCATATATTATGGGTGTTTAAAAGGATATAAAACTTTAATCAGTGAACCCACCCATAAACACAAACCCTGCAATAAAAATTGGCAAATGAGTAATTACACATTTTAAGGAAAATTAGATATTTGTTACTGTATGTTTGTGATGGTCCAGTTTAACTAAATTTTATAAAGTTAAACTAAAAAATACCCTTCTGATTGCTTTGGATGAGAAAAATTCTATCATATTTTATGTTTTTATTGGCATATACAAAAAAGTAGAAATTTTAAAATATCACTTGTATTCCCAAGTATTTTTAAGCAATTTCTGGCATTTTTCAGATAATCAACTATAATAAATGAATACAATAAATTTGCTTCTTTTCTAATATGTTTGTCTTTTCCTCTAATTCCATTGGGTAACATAAAGTTCTCTAATACAGCTAAGGATGGCAAGGTAACATGATACATAAACTTTTAAAAACTTAAAATCAGGACAATTAATTTTATTATGGCCATAGTTTTATAGGTCTTTAAAAAATTAATTGTAACTTATAGGATACAGTAGCACATGCCTATAATCCCTGCACTTGGGAAACAGAGATAAGAGGATCTAGAGTGCAAGCCCAGCCTGAGCTACATAGCAAGATTTCTATCTTAAAACAAAGCAAAACAAAACAAAACAAAACAAAAAACCCCACCTTATATTGGAAAAATCAAGGATGCTCCAAGGAAGGAGAATGCAGTTTTTAGGCTGTGATCTAACTAGCTCATCCTAGATTACAAGATTGAAAAATGTATTGAATAAATACTATAAATATTTCCATATTTGAATCTTTGAAATAAAAGTATAAAATAATAATAGGCAACCAGCTTTTCAAAAATCAAAACAACTAGTACTCTTAACTCCATTTACTTAATTCCATTTTAATTTCATTATCTTTTTTGTGAAGAATTTATGGACAAAGGGGAAATATTTTTCTGATTCAGAACTGTATACTGAGGAAATAGGATAACAGAACTTGTTACTTATGACTACATAATCCAGCCAAACAAAAAATGTATGCAATCTTTTGTGATCTAATCTCTTCTCAACTTGGTGATATTTTTCTCACATCCACATAGGAAAGCAACATGGAAAACACCTATTGTAGCCATTAATACTCTTCTTATTGGTTTCTATATTCCTTGGCAGCAGAGAGTATCCAATACTATAGTCATTTCCGACTATCCCCTTTATTATTAATGAGTGTCCTCTCTCAGAAAGGTGTAATTGAAGCTTAAAATTACACTCTGCGCTCTTTGTATTAGAAAGTCTAGATTAAAATTCACTACACCAAAAAAGATGAATGTTCTTGCCGCCAGATACACTGATTGCTCACTATGATCTTCACAGGCCAAAATTATGGAAGGGACATAAATGTGAGACACTTACTGTTTTAACAGGGAAATTAGCAATTTTATCTGACTGCACAGATTCTATCCCATATATATAATTTAGGAAGTGTGGACCTTGTGGGTTGGAGATGTTGACAGGCAAGTTAGTTTTAAATTTTTCAGAGAAGACACTTCTGCATTTTAGTTTATTTTGCATAAACATTTTTAAAGAATGGCCTTGAAAATGCTCAGCTCATGACAAGGGAGCAGCAGTAGGTTGAGCATAAAATGACAAGAAAGAATGAGGGAATTCAGTCTTTGTCATGTACACATATTAGTTGCTTTCTCACAACATACCACTACGTTACTTATTTTTTTAATTTTTAAAAATTTTTTCAACAATGTCTTGCTTTATAGCCCAGGCTGGGCTTTAGTCTGCGATCCTCCTCCTTCAGCCTCCCGAGTGCTGGGATTACAATCATGTGCCGCCACACCTGGCTTATCACTATATCCTTGACTATAGGCCATAAATACTGAAAACTGTGTGATAGAGTATGACAGACTCTGTTCTGACTTGACCTGATAAAGTTATATATTATTTTCAGAAAGCTCTTTTTTAATACTCTGCCTCCAGAAACAGATGAAAAAGTGGTAGAGATTATCGTGATGTTTCCTATATTTGGCCTGCTATTCATTTAGTTCAGTTCATTCCATTTACTAAATGAATATGTCAAGTGCAAGATAAAGCATTTGAACCACTAGTTAGGTAGAACTTTTATAGTTTGCAGCTTGCTTATATATCCTGGGAGAATTGGGAAATGGTTTCTAGAAGATGTTATTAGTCCAGTATCTTTTAAACATTTTTAAAAAACAGTAAGCAAATGTTGGAAATATCAGTAATATATCACTGATCTAAGTTAAGTTTATAGTTATTTATTCACTCAAGGTTATGTAGATATGTGAATAGATAACCCAAATACAAAGTATTGAGCAAAAAAATGCCAGAAGGAAAAGGCAAACAAAGGTGGTTCACAGCTTGTGAAAATGCCTAGAAGGAGATAACTTCTGAACTGAGCCTGGAATATTACTGGAATTTATAAAAGTGGAAATTGTGGGTCAGCTTCAGCAAATTCATGGCGGTGAAGCAGAGGTCATTTGTAAAGAATTAGAGTGATATAGTTGGGCTGGAATATGGGATGTTTCCAGAAATTAAAAGTTAAGTGGAGGTCATTGGGGTTAGATCATGGTGAATCTCAAAGATCACATCAGTGGCCTTATATTTATTTGGTATATAAAGAGAAATTAGTTAATAATGATTTTTCAAAAAGGAAAAGATTTGCCTACATGAAGGTACTTTTGGTAAGTGTCTAAGTGTCTGGTGAACCTTGTTGTTGTTAGGTGCCATCGAGTCATGTCCGACTCATAGTGACCCTCATAGGGTTTTCAATGGCTGACTGTTTCAGGATTGCCTTGGGAGTGGATTGCCATGTCCTTCTCCCATTTTGGGGGTGGTGGGAATTGAACTTGGGACCTCAGAGACTGCAGCCCAGCACTCTACCAACTGAGCTAAATCCCAGCCTTAGGAGAAAATAATAGAGAAAGGGGCATGGAGTGAAGGAGGAAATATTAACAGCCTCATGATGGGGCCATTATAAACTGAAATTAACTCTTTGAGTTGAGTCCTGCAAGAGAAAAAAAAAGATGGATGCGAAAGTCACCCCAGAAGAAATGCTGATGGAAGTTATAACTGGAAGTGCTGAAGCAGGAACATTTTATCATACCAAAAATCAAGGAAGTTACCAACAAAGTTATCCGAGACTACTAGAGTCTGGTCAGAGACTACTAGAGTCTGGTCAAAAGGATTTAACCCTTAACTGATATTGTGCTTCTTGGGTCACATGACCCCACAACACATATACCTGTGCTTAGGCAAGTGTTACAATGCCACATGTCCGGCACCTGCCTGGAGGTCTGTTTTGACGCTTTAACACTACGTAAGGGTTAAGAGCCTAACAGAAGCCAGGGCGGTGGTGCACACCAGTAATCCCAGCAACTGGGGAGGCTGAGGTAGGAGGACTAAGAGTTTGAGACCAGAGGCAGTCTGCATAATTTAGCGAGACCCTGTCTCAAAAAGTAAAAAAATGGGCTGAGGGTGCAGCTCAGTGGTCCAGCACTTGAAAAGCATGTAAGCGCGGGGCTCTGGGTTCAACCTCCAGTACTGCCTAATAGAATAGGCTCTGACTGGCCTATGAGGAGAGTGTGAGCAGTAATAAGGAAAGAATGGAAATGGCTTGAAACCTATCAAATTTATTCACATCCATAAATTTATAATAATATTGAGGGGGTAAAAAGGCCTATCTCATTGGTTGCTTTTGCAAGATGATAGAAAACCTGCATATTTTGAAAACTGATAAATCAAGGGAGAGAACTAAGCATTTATCATGTCTTTCCTCAGAAGCATACTTCAGGCCAAGCAGGTAAGGGGAGGTTTCTCCATATAGAGCATATGCAGTAACATATGAAGAAGGAATGACAGAATTGGAATGTCATCCTTTTGCAACTCCTAATGAATTAATGTAATGCTGACATCCTAAAAAGAGAAAAATTAGTCATTATGTCTGCCAATGGAAGTATAATATACTGCCTACTGAGTAGTCTTGCCAGAAAATTGAACCTAACTCTGATCACTCATCTAGATGTATCAAAGTACAGGAAATACATGTCCGATACCCAGTGTAAATATAAAATCAAGAAAATATAGGCTATGAGAAACTCTTTGAAATAAAATACCAGGTCTCCTCAACAACAGCAACAGAACACAATCACAAGAAGACAAAGAGGAGATAGGGAGGAAAGAGGAGACAGGGAGGAAAGGGGGGGACAGAAGAAATGAAATGCAAGGGATATATCACCCAAGGGCATGGCAAATAATTCCAGACAATAATTCCAGGGACTAAATGGCAAATAATTCCAAATAATTCCAGGGACTAAATGGAGTTTGGAATGTAATACAAAATCTCCAGGTCAACTCCGTGTAATTATTATAATGATAAAAGTGATGCTGATCATTATCATATTCATGTTGATGGAATCAAACTTGTATCCCATCTCTCTTCACAAAGCCACTTAAGGCCAATGTGTGGAGTGCTTACCTTGGACCTGATAACTTATATTTACTTGTATAATCTCAATTCATCTTCAAATGATTCCCTGACATATGTATTAGTTGCCCCCCACCCCTTTAGAGGTAATGGAACTGAGACACAGTGAATTAAAGTAACTTGCACAATATTACCTATCTGATAACTTGCAAATGCTATGTGAAGGTCTGTATTTTTGGCTGGTCAATATCTAGACACTTCCATTTGGGAGAAATTGTACTGATGTGATTGTTAAGGTATATGGTTTCATTTTCTATTACAGAAGCTCAAAGGCTCAGCCCTTGTTCTCTCAGACTCTGACAGAGCCTAAAAATCTGACCTAAGATTGCCCAATCTGATATACATTTCCTTCTGAGATGAAAAGTGTAGAACAATTGAAACAAAGGAAAAAGAGCCATTTAGAACTTATCTGCCCACAGTGAAAGTTCCTTTCCTTATAAAGTTAGGCAGGAATTTTTTTCTCATTGTCACCAAGAGCCCTATTGAGCTTAGCCAGAGTTGGCCACCAGCTTGTCTTAACCTGACACTGTCATTTTGCCATGTCATTAAATAAGACCAATAGTGAGAGAGTGTTATTGTTGTTGTTAGATGTCATTGAGTCAGAGAGTAGTCACCACTTTCTCTAGTTTACAAATTATGCAAAGAATCTCTTTTCTCATTTGAATTAGTGTGTTGAATAATCTACCACATTGAGATCTTTAAGTCTCCACTTAGAATTTTAGAGGTTGTGACAGCTGATACTTAGTACTTTCTTAAATTTGTATTTATGTCTAAGTTATTTGTTGTTCCCCTCCAAACTTGGAAGCAGTGTATCCTTGGCTTTGGTAGGCATTCTTGGGGGGTCAGTTTGCTTCTCAGTAAAGGAAAGTAAAAAAGGAAGGGAGAGAGAGCAGGGAAATCTACATATAAATTGAACTTGGAAAACAATTTAAACTACCTGGCAGGATCAGGCAATTATATGAAAAAGTGGGTGTTATTGGCCTCAGTCCCATTTTCCTTCCTTCTTCCAGTCTGAATTCTTGTTCCCAACCCAATGGTTTTACTGTCCTCTTTTGTGGTTTCATCAAGTCTTAAGATTTCTGTTGTTTGTCAACCAGTGTTTTAAACCTACAAAACAAAGTTTTTGCCAATGGGATGATATTTAGTGCTTGTCAAATTTGTAAGAAATGATCTAACCTGAATACTGTGGTTTAGCTCTGTGCTTTTTTTATTGCCTTTCCTGACTATGGTGATTTAGGCTCAATGAAATACCCTGTTGAAAAAGCAATACAATAATGTTTACTCCTTTATACAAAATATCTATTATTACTTCTGGATTACACAATTTAAGGCTTTATATTTTATATAGTTGCCAAGGGCCTAGGTTTTGAGGGAAGAATACCTAAAAAGCCCTAGGATATATTTTTTTTTATTTTCATATGCTCTAGTGACACTTTTAATAGTCTTCTAACAATCCATTTTCCTCTTTGTCCTAATAGTAGGGCCAGATTTTTTTTTTAAGCTGGAAACAAAACGTCTTGCTTCTAGTTGCATAGTGACTAAGTTCTGGTCAGTAGGATGAAGGTGAAATTGTTTGAGTGGCTTCTAGGAAGTGATCCCTCCTTTCTTCTTCCTTTGCTCCTTCCTACTGGCTAGAAACAACCTGATGGCTGGAACCTGAGCAGCTGTGTTGGACCATAAGGTAGTTTTGTTATAAAAATGGTGAGGTAACAAAATAGAAGTAACATGGGGCCCAGATGAATTTGAGTCCAACTTTGTACTTGTTACCTCCAGCTTCAGTTTGCAGGTGTACACACACCTGCTGTCTTATTTATGTCACTGTTATTTTGAGTATATTATGATTCGGTTGTATTTCTGTTAGAAATACAAACGTGAAGCCTGGTGCAGTGGCACACACCTATTATCCCAGCCACTCAGGAGGCGGAGGCGGGAAGATCACAAGGCTAGAGGCAGCCTGTATAACTTAGTGAGACCCTGTCTCAAAATAAAAAACTAAAAATAGGCTGAGGGTTCAGCTGACTGGTAGAGCACTTCCAAAGTATGTGTAAAGCCCTGGGTTCAACCCCAAAGTGTCAGGGAGGGGTCAGGAACATGAGATGTTGGACTTGGGCAGAGCTCAGTGATAGATCACTTGCCTAGCATGTCTGAGGCCCTGTTTCTGATTCCCCAACACTGCAAAAACAGAAACCCAGTGAAATAAAAGAACAACAAAAAACCTCAACAAACATAAAATACTGTCTTCAGCATAGCTCAGATATTTCCTTTTCATGGCCATGTGTCTTCTTTATATTGTAACTTCACTAATAACATAAAAACACCTGCTTTGTTGTTGTTATTGTAAACATAAACAAAAAGTAAGGAAATTGTGTGGAATGTGATTTTTATGTCTAATATTGATTAACAATAACTAAAATGATTATTTGCCTGTAAACTTGGGTGATTAGTTCCTTTTAATTTTAAACTGCATCATGTGTCTCCTCTGGGGAAGATAACTCCTGATAGAATTACCTATTTTTTGTAGTTCAGGAAAACAATAGGAAATTAATTATCTAGTGGAACATAGGTTAAAAAAATTATTTCATTATACCAGAGCCTGATAGTGTCATTGAAGTTGACGATAAATTGTCATTCTTATTTTAAACACATTTGTCATATGCTTTAAAAAATACTGTGTTTTACAGTGGCTAGGAAGAAAATGAGCTCTCCTTCCAGCTCACTAGATGGATTGACACAGTGGCTGCAACAATGGGTTTAAACATAAAAAGATCATGTATAGGGCACGGTGCTGGGGAGTATTTTGTTCTATTGTACGCAGGGTCACTATTAGTTGGAACTGACTTGATGGCACACAGCAACAACAATATATAATTCACTGGGTTTAGGTCTAAGAACCTTGGTTAAGAGTGTCGATACACTTGCATAGGTATGGTTCATCTTGTGCATCATGAAGATGAGTACAAAACTTTTATATTATCTTAATTCTAAGCAAAGACCATGCCTCTAGAGTGAAGTAGAGTCATTTGTATGTAGATCATAGGGCCTGGGTCATGAAGTCCTGGCTCTCCAACTTCTTGTGTTTGACCTTGACAAAAAACTTACACCTCTGAGCCTCTCTTTCCTCACCTGTAAAATGAGCCAAATTTCTTCCTTGGGAGAATTTTTTTAAGGATAATCTAGATACTATGCTGTAATAGTGCTAGGCACATCATTGACATGTAATTAAAACCAATTATTGTTAATATGATTAAAGGGATAATTGAAATGATCATTTGAAAATTAAATATGTAGTCTTGATTTGAAATTAAAAATAGAATTCTCTTGATTGGCTAAATGTTAGACAGATTAACTGAAGAAAATCCTCACTCAATAGTGGTCATTAGTCCAGACTCTGGAAGTTGACTACCTGGGTTCCAGGCTTATCCCTACCATTTACTAGCTGTGTGACTTTGGGCAAGTTATTTAACCTCCTTGTACCTCAGTTTCCTCATCCCTGTTTAACATTTCCTCAAACAGGGATGATAGACCCAACCTCACTGGGTTCTTATGAAACTTAAGTGAGATACACATGCAACATTCTTAGAATTACATTTTGGCATTGGTCGTTCTGTGTTTATGTTGGTTCTTCTTGTTATACTGTGCCCTTTTGACCCAAGATGAATGAGGGCCATACACATTTTGTCCTCTGTATAAAATATACCAAATATTGTAGTTTATTTCAAATAGGTTTATCTGCTTCTTGGAAGTAGTATGAATAATTTTTTCATGCTTGGTCTTAATCTGATTGTGTAAATCTACATTTGTGGCTAAAGTCTAAGAATAGGAGAACGTTCATTGGAACATTTCCAATTCTTACTTAACCTCTCATAGCCTTAAATTTTCCAGTAAGTGAGTGACTTTCACATAAAGAAATAAATCATTTTTTCCCTCATTTGTAAAGAAGAGAAACATAAAGGAATGGGAAATAATATATTGATATATTTGGAAAAGAAAATTATAGTTGGTAGGCATGAATTCAAAGTGCCTTCTTAGGAAAGTCCCAATATTATGAAGGAATGCCAGAAGCCATAGGCTGTTCGACCTTATTCCCTTTTGAGAGGAATTATTCTGTATTTTCCAGACCCCAGAATCAAAAATGAGTACCCAGTACACAAGGATTTCTCCTTCTGCAAGAAGACAGTTATGATAAATGCCCATATATTTTGTCAATGTGTCTCATGTCCTCTGCATTTGTCACTGGGAGGAATACACTGTGACGATTTGAACTAGTGGGCTTCCGGTTGTTTGTCTGGACGAAAGAGTTCTTTTCTTCTCTGACTTACTAGTCGGTAAGTTTTCCTCTCAACACTTCTCTGCTGGTTGGTGCCTAACATGGATTTAGATGAGACTCAGAGGACATATTTTCTGGCAATAAGGACTATTAAAAAATAAATACAGGGATAAATTTGAGAATCTCATTTGTTTCCTGGGGATGGGAAATGGAGTAAATGAGCTCCAATTTGCTCTAAAGTGAATGGATTTTAAGGTGAATGAATACAAAGCCTGGTTCTTGGAGGCACCTAGATTACTGGTACTACTAAGCCAGATTTCAATGGACTGATTCTATTGTGATTTCCTGCATTGATCAATATATCACAAAGTATCAGAATAAATCCAGAAAATTAGATATGCAGATGAGAATCTGCATATTTGAAATCCAAATGGGTGTTTCCAAGTATCTTCAATAATTGTCAATCCTTAATTTTGACTTCTTATTCTTCCCTATGTGCAAATTCTGCTGGCCAGGATATCGATTGTTTATATTTAAATGTGAAAATTTTTTATAAAATACATTATCTCCCTAATTTTGGTTTACCAACTTGAGTCACTGACTCAAGCTTTTAACTACATTGTTTATATCCCATTAGTACAGTGGGGGTATACTCTTTTAGACACAAACATATACATGAATGTATTTTATATATACAAATGTACAAAAAGCATACACAATATTTTGTCTTTTGAGAAAAAGTCCTCAAAAAGACATAGGAGAGTTAGAAAAAGTAAGTTTTCATTTATTTGATGACAAGTGTCATGGTGATATGGCTTTCATGTTAAGCCATGCATTTCAGAGTTATAATTGTCTTGTTATTAAACATTGTGGAAATGATTGTTGTAAGCCATCTCATCTCTTTGAATTTACTTCCATTTAATAATATTATTTGGTTTTGTGTATTTTACCCCCAAAGAACTTGATGTTTTATAGACAATTTCATTTTATCCCCAAACATCCACATGAATTATAGATAAGGGGTAAATATTATCCGCATAGAAGTAGATGGAAAATTTAAGGCTATGAGAGGTTAAGTAAGAATTCTGAGGCTCATATTATATGCTAATGGCTATAGTGGTCAGGATAATTAGGTTTTTTGTAGCTTATGAAGCAGTTCATGTGCATTATCTAATTGAATCTTTAATAGAAACCTACTCTGGATTCACTCAATATGTCCTCTTCAATATAACCCAACCAGTAAGTCCCATACTGAACTCATCATGCCCTGTCCATCACCCTAGCAACTTTTAGCTCCTCCCACTCCTAATTTCAGATGATGGGATCCCACACACCTAGTTGGTCAAGCTTGAAATCTCAGCAGTTACACTTGATCATGTCTTCCTTTCATCCCAGGTGTAATACATCATCAGGCCATTCCATGTTTGTCTCCTAAAGGTTCCATGCATTCTGTCTTCCCTGTTGTAGACCCTGGCCATACACCCTGCTCATGTTTTAGCCCCAGTTCTTCTTCTTCTTTTGATTTCAAACACTTCCAGTTGTCTTCACTCCTTTTCTCAATGTCAGATTTATCCCTCTACATAAACCCTGTGTGGGAGTCTTATTTCCTCACCAATGAAGTCAGCCCCTTAATGGTCTCCCTTCATCTTGCTGCCTCCTTCTCCACTCCTCCACTCCTTGTTCCCTATTTTGGATTCCATTGATGTGGATCCACAATGGCCTTCACACTTGTGGCAGTGTTTCTTTTCTTTTCTTTTTCTTTTTCTTTCTTTCTTTCTTTCTTTTTTTCTTTTCTTTTCTTTTTTTTTTTTTTCCCTATAGCAGTGTTTCTAATTTCTTGGCTTTTGCATATAGTTTCTGCTTGAAAGACCTGGGCTATTCCCTTCTCCAGAAATGCTACCTCTTTAAACAAAGCTTTCCTGGACAAACACTGAAGGTCATCTGTTTCCACAGCTGAATTATCATCTGTCATCTGTGTCCCCATAATCCTCTGAATATGTCTGTCTTTGGACTTGCCATCTAAATATAATTATCTATTTATCTTAACACTTACCTACCTGTCCTAGACCATGAGTTCCTCCAGTGAGAGGGTGTTCTTTTATTCACCTTTATATTTAGAGGGTCTGGAGCAAAGCAGGTATTCTAAGATAATTGATTCAGGAGGCATCCCATTTTATATGATGGACATGTAATGCACAGATACCATGTAACTGACTTATCAACTTTACAAGAACTTTCATCTAGGACCTGGAAATCTAGTATCCAAGCAGCTCATTTGACATCCAAAATGATTATTAATGAACGCTATGTTCCATGTACTTTTTTAAGTGCTTCATAAATTTTACCTCAATTATATAGCAGTATGAGATACGTCTTAATATTTTTTCCTAAGAGATTATGCAACTTTGTAACAGTCACTTATCTAGAAAATCATGCAGCCAGGATTTTAATCCAGAGTCTGTATTTTTAACCCTTTTGAATGCCTGAAAAATATATACTTACTTCTGAGAAAATGTACATACTCACATCATTTTGCATGGAGTTTTAGGAGGTTCACAGATTCCTTCAGGGCCATACAGGAATCCCTTATTTCAGAAACACCCCAACACCATATTTACCTACCTCTCTGGAGGCTCAAAGCTCTTTGACCCTCAAAGTACTACCTGGTTTATTACCAAGTACCTCCTGCTGCCTGCTTTTGGCTTTTTAATTGACCTTCTATAAACCTGGTGTTGTCTCTGCATAACACTTTATATTTTGTTGCCTGCTTCTGTCAGATCAAGAGACCTGCACATTTTGAGACATCTCCAAGCCTCCTCATTTCTTTATCCATTTGTTGGTGAGTTCAGTGTACACACACTGAACAAAACTAGCCTCTGGCCTGATCCTGTGGGTGTCCCATGCCTTCTCAGCATGCACAGATGCAGAGCTCTCAGACTTGGTCTTAAAGACTCAGACTAAAAGAGCTTGTGGGTTTCTCACCTGTACTAGAAAGTGACATCCAGTTTGCTTTTCTTTCTGTTTGTCTTTCTTTTTCTTTTTTGAAAGAAAACCTTCTTTGTCTATATATTTTTGAAGAATACAGAAAGGTGCCAAGAGTCAGTTTCCAGTGGAGGGGGACAACATTCTTCTGAAGGTACTGTAAGGCCAAGTTAAGCATGGGCATTCAGAGAGAGGAAAAAGCAGCTTAAGCAAAGAATTATAGTACATGTCCAAGACATGGACACAGGCTTTTCAAGAGAGAGAATACCTTAAAAGAATCATTGTACACATCCAAGGTATGCATGCAGGCTTCTCAAAAGGGAGAGTGGCCAACATCCATTTTTCTCAAAGCTTGTCCATTCATGTAGAGCCAATCCCTTATGTCAGCTTTAACATGTGTACTCTGGAGACTGTTTCACTAATGCTTGATTAATCCATCTTTAGTCACATCAAAAGAAGGAAATTTTGTATTTACTGAGAGCTCACTGTGTGGCAGGCCTTGGACTTCCGTGCATTGTGTCTGGTAGTCACAGTTCTCCTGCCTTTTATAGGTGAAGAAACTGAGACCCCAAAAAAGGTAAATGTTTTGTCCCAGTTCAACTCAGCTAAGAAGTGGTGACAGATTTAAATTTGTATCTGACTTCAAGCACTTAGTGTCTGCTCTATGATAGCTTGCTTTGTGGTCTTCTCATATCCTCATGCCCTGGCCTGAAGTCACTGGATCATTCACCGTGAAACATGATGCTGGGAAGCTCACAAGGTCCAAAGGAAATAGCTGTCAAAAGGGTGGTACATTGAGTAGCCCAGTCCATGAGACAGGGACCATTTTGTATGGCTTCTGGAAGATGTACCCAGTCCATCAAGTAACCTTGAAAATGAGCCCCAATCAGTGCACATGCCAGCACCCTGAGTAGAGTTCAGGAGGCTCTGTCAGGGCAATGGGAAAGATTGGCTACACTTTCCTTCTCTTCCTTTTTGGAAGAGGTTGTTACAGGGTTATTTTAGTGCCTGGCAAATCATTGATGCTGTAGTTCTTCCCTTTTGCCCTCTGCTGACATGTCAGGGGGAGTAAAAGGCATTCTCTCTGTGAGTTGGGGAACTGAGCAGCATAAGATGTAAGACCCTAAGTTTGCAGTTAGATGTGACTGTTCATCCCAGTGCAGTCGCACACAAGCTTGGTGATCTTGGGGAGGTCGGTTACCTTCACTGAGGTTTGGTTTCCTCATGTGTAAAATAGGAAAAATGAGCCGGGGCCTAGTGGTACATGCCTTTAATCCAAGTGACTTGGGAGGCAGAGGCAGGAGGATCACAAGGCAGAGGCAGGAGGATCACAATTGTGCCCAATTTAGTGAGATCCTGTCTCAAAAATACAAAGTAAAAAATGGGCTGAGGGGTGCAGCTCAGTGGTTGAACACTTGCAAAAACCATAAGTGAGGCCCTGGGTTCAACTCCCCAATATTGCAAAATAAAATAAAATAAAAAATAAATAGAAAGGGAAGAAAGTTATCACCTCAACAAAGGTTTCTATATGAATTAAATGTATGTTGCTGGACATAGTGGTGCACAACTATAGTCCCAGCTACTTGGGATGCTGAGGCAAAAGGATCACGTGAGCTAGGAGTTTGAGAACAGCCTGGACAACATAGTGAGACCCTGTCTCTTAAAAAAAAACTGTTGAAGAATTAAATGCATTATCAAGTCAATATTGACATGATTGTTGTTGTATTGGCTTGACCCAGAGCATAATGTCATTTAGTCATTCAGATACTAAGAAACAGCGTGAGGTCTTACAGGAATATTTAAGAAATTCTGGCTGAGCAGCAGGGTGTCATCATTGCATAAAGATGGGCTGAAGAAACTAGCTTCCAGAGAAACAGGTTACTGTGACACCCTGGACGGAGAAATGTGCCCCTGGTTTCTTTTATGAAAAGAAGTTTCCAGGATTTGTCTCAAAACTCACATCTTGTTTACAATTTTTCAGGCTTCTCCAGAGCCTTCAGGGTAAAGCTCCGACCACAGGAGCATGGTACATGACACATCTTGTAATCTGATGTAATTTCTCTAGCTTTGCTCCCAAACGTACCCTTTATTTTATCTCTGTTGATTAACTCATGGCTCCAAAGATGTCCTGCCCTTTCTCATCTTTGTTTTTGCTTATGCTATCCCCTCTAACCAGAATGCACTTGACATTAAATATACACACTTGTGTAACATGCACACATAGATATGGGCTAACTGAAACTTGACCTTGAAAATTCTGGTCCTGTATCACCTCCTTAAAGGGACTTTCCCTTAAATGACATCCTGGCTGGGATGCCAAGGGACATTCCTATCAGGATTCTTTTGAAGCCAGTGCTTACCTTTCTCCCGACACCTTGGACTTGGACAAGGACACTATCTTTGCTGCCTTGGTTTGTGGCACATAATGGAATAGAATGAAAGAAAACAAAAAAGCTAGAAATGGTTCCAGGAATATTTTATCTTAGTTTTTTGTTTATGTGGGTCTGAATTAGCTTGCTAATTTGGTAAGTTCCTTGAGAACAGAGGAAATGCCTGGTTCATCTTTGAATCCCTTGTGTTTACAGCAGTGATTTTCACCCTTGGGTGCATGTTGGATCCATCAGATACCCAGAGATTGAGGCATCAGTGTGGCTTAAGATACCCCCCGCAATTCCAATATGCATGCAAGGTTAGAAATCCTAGCACCAGAAAGTGCTCAACAAATGTGCAGTGACTGGATCATTGAATCCATAAATCTCACTTGGGCCAGATGCCTAAATAGATGCAGTTGCAGATAAACAAGGGAAGGAGAAGAGAGAGAACAAAAACATATTAGCTTTGCATGAAGTCATCTAATGAGTTTTATTCCCCTAGCAATACAGGGTTTAGCTCAGTTAGTAGAGCCGTTCTGCACTCTCTGAGGCTCTGGGTTCAATCCCTAGCACCACAAAAACAGGGAAAGGACATGGCAATCCACTCCCCAAATAATCCCAAAACAATCAGCCATTGAAAACTCTATAAATAGCAGAGAAGTGCTGACATAGTGCCAGGCATGGCACAGTGTTGGGGAGTGTTTCATTCTGTTGTACATAGGGTTGCTATGAATTGGACCCGACTTGACAGTACCTAACAAGAAGTAATACAGAATGTTTTCCACAAACAATTGAACATAAACAGTTTCAGATCTTGCTTTCTCTTTCACTTTTAATTCTATTAACCACTGTCAAGTCTAGGTTTGTGTTAGGAAGCTGTGCTTCCCCAAAATGTTATGCATGCATTTCCATGAGTATCACAGCCAACAGGAGAATGTATGACACTCCCTTTTGTCAATACTATATGGCTCAATTTTGCCCTTTTCAATGACTTACTATGTCCCCTTTATGAGGTTCCCGAAGCTGTTCTCTTTCATAATAAGATAACCAGTACTGATCTGCATAATTCATGATTACACACTATATACATGTGATGATAAAGCAACTGATGTGTAATTTACATGAGCCCACATTTTCTCATAGACACACACACCAAATCACAGATTTAATAATGGAGAGTAACATGGAAAATGTGTTTGTGTGTCATTTTACAGGTATGATGCAAGAGAACTAAATTTGAAGAGTATATAAATAGCTGGCTGAAAGTATTTTTTTTTTCTAATTCAATTGAATTGTGGCATTTTACATGGAATTACCTGGATTTGGCACACCACTCTTCCTACCATATCTTGATTATCTTAATTTGCTACAAGTAGCCTGCAGTATCAGTTCTTATTATTTTTGTTGCTGTTGCTTTTTGTGGTGCTGGGAGCCAAACCGAGGACCTTACATGTGCTAGGCAAGCACTCTACCACCAAGCTGTATCCCCAGGCCAAAATGACAATGGGTTTTCCTGTGTGTTTATTTCAAGATAGTACTTAATGGAGAAAGGTAGTTTTAGTATCTTACTTCATTTATTTGTATGCAACTAAAAATATGCACTAATTTATAATTTTTCAATTTAAAAGCTAGTGCTAGAGTATTGTTTTTTAATGAAATCAACTTATATTTTGCAAAGATTTAGAGAACTTTCTAGTTAAACTATGTGAAAGTCTCTATTTCATCATACTTTATGGTTTATATTCCCAACAATGTACCACGATCCCTCAAATACTGTCTGCCTCTGAACTCTGATGACAGATCAGATTAAAATGCTCCTTGTTATTGCCACTGCATATTTATGGTATAGAGTTATAATTGGGAGAACATTGTAGTCTTTTGCCTGAGTTTCTCCAAATGCCAAGCAAGCCCCTTACATGCACCATAAAATTATCTTCTATTGCCTTCTTGGACTTACAACTAAATATAACTTTGATGTTTCAAGGAAGATCAGATAGATGGGAGGGGCAAAGTAAATTTGGTAATAATCCTGATTGCACCAGGGAATATTTGGTGAGCTCAGACTAGGTCTGGTTCTATGTTATCTAATATACATGAGATCATCTGTCTAAGCTTCACAGTGACTGTTCACCAATATCCATCACCCTAATGTTTCAGATTATGAAGGTGAGGCGTGGAAAGAGTAGGTGACCTGGTCATGGTTGCAGCTGGTAAAGGATGGAGCCAAGGCTCTGCTAGATGTCTGACCCCAAAATAAATATATTTAATCACTATGCCTTTGCCTCAGTTTGTTATTAAGGAAGGCCCAACAAGCAGTTGACTTAAGGAACTCAGAAGACTAAGGATTGTGTCCTGATTTTCCATACCAGTGTGTGGTGAAGGCTCAGCAATCACATTCCCTTTCTGAGGCATCTTCTCAAGTGTTATAGATTTTCCTGTAAATCTGAGCCACTTGTCAATAGATAGCCCATCATCTCCATCCAGTTGGCAAAGGTGGGCAATCAGCTAGTCCCATTTATGCATGTGAAAGCTTTGAGATGCCCTACAGCAGATGTCCCATGCTAGAAGTAGGGCCTCACCTTCAGCCTACATATCTTAGAAGAACACCTGTATCCATGTTATATGCAGCCCAATAACTGCGTGCCTTCATTTTGCTGAGCAGGCCTCAAAAGTGCACATTTTTTGAAAATATGATTTTTTCTTTTTACTTGTGATTTTTTCTTACACAAATTCATGACAGAGAACTTAGAATACACAAATAAGCAAATAAGAAAAACATGAATCATTATCAAAGATGACAGCAAGAGATCACTTGGTACACATATTTCTGGTACTTTTTTCCATGCATTTTAAATACATATGTATATATATTTTACAAATATGATTATTGCTATATGCACAGTTCGTGATGTGGTTCTTCCCAGTTTTTGCTAACTGAAATATTTTTCACAAAGCAGTCTTACACAGAATTCCAATAGATAAACAGATAAAAATCAGTATGCTCTTTTGAATGCAAGGGGTGTGGAGGGAGTGGAGGGAGCTGAAGCTTAGCCCCATTGTCTCTCTGACTCCCTTCAATGCACTATGGGTTCTGCAGAGGCCAGCTTGAAGCTCTTGTTCTTTCATATTAATTAAAATCCCATTTTTTTATTATCCAGTGCAAAGCCCAGACCTTTGCTAATAAACATCTCCTCTAGGATAACAAAATGTAGTATTAAAAGATACCAGTAACTATAATAGTTGAAACTATCATTTGTTCCAAGTGTAAGAATAGTTGAAGAGTCTGTGCTATCTTCTCCCACTCTAAAATAGTGCTCGAGTCTCCCTACATTAAAAGGGAAGTGGAGCTAAAAAGAAGGCACCTTGTGACTCTCATATTCTTTCCTAATTTTAGACATAAAAATATGCTTAAAATGCTCCCTAGCTACAGAAAGCAAATCCTGCAAAAATGAACAAGAAGTAGTAGTTGGTTGTTGTTGTTTTTTTTTCCCTGAAGAAGTGGAGGGGCTCTATTCCATCCAAGCAAAGATGAATCTGTAGCCAGCATGAAGCAGATGGCCCCCTTCTTCTCTGCCTTTTAGTTTTATGACTACGAGGCTGGGAGATTTTTCAGCAGTAGTTGGCTTCATCCATCATGCAAGGCAACGCCTCAGCGGCAGCAGCTTGTCTCCTTACATTTGGGATCCATAGATATGGACTAAGCAAAGCTTCGTGTTTTCACATCAGAAGCTGATGATGAGCGATGTGTGGAGAGACAGAGTTAAATAGATTCTTCCCCACTCTCCGTTTCTTAGTCCTACTGGTAACAATTGTGCTTCAAGAGGAAATTTATGGCACTAGAAGAAAACTCTGCTCCAAAGGTGAAATTTATTCTCTGTACTGTCCTCTGGTGGAATAAAACTAGCTTCCTGGCCACATTTTGTGCTGCTTGCAATGTTGGCGGTGTCTTATCTCACAAATGTTCCTTAAGGTCTAGGCACAGGGTGTCTGGATTCTGTTTTAGCTTTGATATTATTATGCTATATGGCCGTGGGCAAGTCCTCTGAGGTAATAATGCCACTTAATCTGTAAAGCTTAACAGAAAGCACTTCTGTAAGAGATTTGCACAGATCGGTGGCTCATGGCATGGACTGCACAGTAGGATCACTTGCAGTAGTTTTGAAAACTATGAGCACAAGCCCTGGTGATTCTCAAATATAACCAGTATTGAGAAACACTAGCCTGGACAAGCCCACTCAGAGTCACTCTCACCTTCCTGTGTGTGCTGTTTTTCTTTTACAGCTCTTAATCCAGCAGGTCTCAGTATGTTACTTCTGTGCATGCTTACCTATCAACAATGGGCTGTGAGTTTCTCTGCTACTTTTTTTTTTTTCTTTTGGTTTGTTTTTGTTTTTCCTATTTTTAAAGACAAGATCTTACTATATAGTTCAGGCTGGCCTTGAACTCATGATCCTCCTGCTTCTGCCTCCCAAGGACTGAGCTTACAGGTGTGAGCCGCCACACCACACAGCTGTAAGCTTCTTATGTAAAGAGACAGGTTCACTATTCATCTTTGTTCCCCCACCATCTTGCCTAGAGGGAACCTGTGTTCAAAAATGAGCTTTAATTCTTGTTAGCCATGAGATCTTGTGCAACATACTTAGCTGTTCTGTATCTCCTTACCTTTCTAAAAGGGATGAGAATAGGAATATCATCATGTCAGGGTGGTAGGAAGGCTTAATAGAGTTACTTATGTCAGGTTTATAGCATCCAGTAAGTAGTCACCTCTGATCCAGTAAATGTTTGCTCAATTTAAAGCCTTTTGTGTAGTGACCACTTGTTTGTTTACTCAACAAATATTCTTGAGCACTTCCTACTGTAGTTCTAGGTATTTGAGGTACTAAGAATATGTTCATGGCTTTGCATTTTAAAAGATCACATCTTTGACCTTACTTACTACTTTTTTATAGACTACTGTGATTCCTTATGCCCAAATCAAATGAGATGTGATTTACCTAAGGTCTTCCTATAATTTGGTGATGAAATCTTGTCTACAGTCTAGATTTCAGATCTCATTCCAAAGAACACAACCACCATCTTGATTGTTTAACCAGTGACTGTGACAAAGGGACTGTTGTCACAGAACAGCCTTACATAAGGGATAAGAACATAGGTTCTTAAGTTGGACTGCTTAGGTGTGACAGTGACTCCTCCACTTAGCTCTGTGACTTTGGAAAAGTTAACAACACCGTTCTGTGCTATTGTTGATTCATCTGGAAAGTGAAGATAACTTTTATTTCAAAGAATTTGATAAGAATTAAGTATATTTAAATGCTACACAGCATCTGCTACATAACACACAATTGACGTTAGCTCTTATGACACTATATCTGCAGCCATAATACCCTAGCATATGGTCCTATCTGATATTAGAAACTAAGCAGGGTTGGCCAGGTTAGTCCTTGGTTAGGAGACCACCAGGAAATACTATGTGCTGCAGGCTAGGGAGAAGGACCTGGCAGCCCACTCCCAAAACAATCTGTCATTGAAAACCCTATGAATAGAAGAGAAACATTGACATTAATGCTAGGCATGGCACAGTGTCAGGTAGTGTGTCATTCTGTTGTACATAGATAGAGTTGCTATGAGTCGGAGTTGACTCAGTGGCACCTAACAACAGCAACAACATTACGATACTTTATGTATGATTGCAAGTGAGTAGTCTGCTAAAAAGATAGATCACTATAGAAAAAAGTTTGGACTTAAATCAAAATCAGGATGCATGTATATAGATAAATATTCCCACAAAAAGACATACAGGTAGAAAGGAGATCATTGGTAGGGTGGAAGGGATGGGGGAGGAGGGTCATGAGAGGATAAGGGGGAAGTTATATGAGCAATGTACAATGAAATGCACATATGGAAATGTCACAATGAAATACATGTCAGAATGAAATCCATTAAGTTGTACATTAAAAATTTCCAATAAAAAAGGAGTAGTCTTTTTAAAAAATTGTGCAGGAAATAGTGAGGTCCATGTGTTTCTGCCCTAAAAACATTAGAAGTTTGTGCTTAGCCAAGTATACCAAGTTATAATTTTTGAAATTGTATGCTGTCTACCACTCTATGTCTACGAAATGCCATGATTTTGATATTTGTGTGTGTGAAGGAATAAATCCTCCCTCAGCAAACTGGAATGGCTCTATGGCTAACAACTAGTAAAGTCCACAATTTGCACAAAGAGTATATGAGGATGTTATACATATATTTTATAAAAAGACTGACTGGAGAATAGAAATACCTTATGGGATCTGTAGCCTAGATTTGGATGATCATGTGTGTGTGCATGTGTGTGCATGTGCATGTATACATATGCTTGTGCTCACATTTTCCTAAAGTAAGAATAATCTAATCAAGTCTCTACAGAGCATCTGGAGTCTTAGGAGAGAAATGTCCAGGCCCAGCACACTCCATCATTCAGTTGATAGTTTTAACAACACAGAAAAGGCCATGTGTTGAAAGGTTTCTTACACTGTGTCTGTTCAGCTATAGCATCAATTTCCTGTAAGGAGATTTTGTTTATTAACCCAGTGGAGTTGTGAGATTTCTAATTAATTTAGCCATTATCTCTTCACCTTGCTTTTCCTGTATTTACTCTTCTAAGGAGAAATGGGGAAAAGAGAACAAAGACAACAGCACAAGTATTTTTATCATTTCCTCACTCGGTGTTCCAATTTGGCTGATAAGTATATCCAAGGGAGAAAAAAAGATTGTTAGCAGATGATTGTGATTAAAGTGGACTAGGAGGAAGCTTTTAACTCAGACGGGGGTAAATGTGCTCTTTAATGTTGAAGAAGATTCTGATTTATAAAAATGTCAAAATCCAGAAAAGCAACTTGGGTGACTTACTGTGGGCTGGAAGGCAGAGAGAATGGTTTTTAGAGATGAGCAGGAGTTGAATCGTTCATCATCCTCATCCTCATCTTTCTTCTCAAGCATGAGGAACCACAGGATTCCTGGCCTCTTAGCTGAGAAATACTATTGCATGAAGATGCTTGTGGTCCCCTGTAATGAAAACATTGCAAGACAATGTGACAGGTGCCTCAATAGAGCTAAGCACAGGACTATATGGGAGCAGAGAGAGGCAGCCCACCCATCTGGCCATGGTGCACAGAAGACAGGGAAGACATGTTTGCCGTGGAGGGACCCCATTTACTGACAATGCTTTGGCTATAGTCAGAGATATCTCCTGAATGTTACAGCCCAGTGGGAGGTTGACACCCAGCATCTTCTTGGACTTCTCTTGTCTCCATTTTGCATTCTTCTCAGTAAGACCTATTTTTTGTACTGTATCAAAGAGATGGCTGTCAGAAATCAGTGAAGTATTCATTAATATTGAGTAGAAAGCCTGTTGTTGTTGTTGTTAGGTGCTATCAAGTCCCCGAGTCCGACTCATAGCGACACTCAGAGGGTTTTCAATGGCTGACTGTTTCAGGATTGCCTAGGGAGTGGATTGCCACATCCTTGTCCGATTTTTGTGTGCTGGGAATCGAACCCAGGACCTCAGAGATGGCAGCGCAGTGCTCTACCAACTGAGCTAAATCCAGCAAGGAGTGGGTTGCCACATCCTTCTCCCATTTTTGCGGTACTGGGAATCAAACTAGGGACCTCAGAGACTGCAGAGTGGCACTCTACCAACTGAGCTAAATCCCAGCCCTAGTAGAAAGCCTAGAGACCTGATAATAGCTTCATGAAGCCTCAACTTGTTCATTGTTCTTGGCATAGAACAAAGAAGAGTAGATAATTCTCAGGCCTATGAGTGGGTAGATAGTGCGCTTGAGCTTTATCAAAAAGCTGTCCCCTGGATCCACTCACCCAGCCATCACAATAACCTGTGGCACAGGTGAACTGACAGTATTAACCTCGTTTTTTACAATAAGAAACCAAGATTTCAGAAGGTGAAAATCTGTTAGCTTTTAAACCATTATCCATATGATCCTTAAGATCATAATATCCTACTAATTTTTATTGATCCCTTTTTTGTGGGAGGATGATAAGCCCTAGACTAAAGTACCTTTGCATGAGCATCTAATTTGGTTGTCTACAGGAACCATACATATGTGGTAAAAAAATTAATGTAAATTCAGTTTAATACAGTTAAGAGTGATAGAGACTGTGATAAGATGGAATGTGCCTAAGTCAACTAAAGGAAATCAAAATCAAATTCTTAAAAGGAAAACAGATATGCCAAAGTAAACATTCCCACTTTGGGGGAGGAATGGGTTTATAAGCTACAATTTGCAACCTCAAGTGAAAAACTGAAATATGAAATAAGTCCTAAGTAGAATGAGTACAAGAGATAAAACTTTTAAAAATTCATCACTATGTATCTACATGTTATTAAAAACATACTTATATAAAGATTTAATTTGGGTCCCCAACTATAAACATACAATTATATAGACTATTAAAAGTCTATCAATATGCAAAATAAACCTGGACCTAACCCTTGTGTTATGTAAGGTTTTGTGTATTTGTTTGCCCTTTGGTACAGATTCTGGTAACTTAAGTTGTAAAAATAAAAAAGCTAAAACTTATGGCAAAAACTGTTACTCAGTGATCAGTTGGCTGTGTGACTTGTAGGAATCCGAGAGACTCTCCACGCCCACCCAGTGCACATATCAGTGGATCTCCTTGAGGAGTATGAGGTTCAACTCTCCTGGGGCACATTTGAAAAGGTTGTTGAATGAGGTATTGGTGTGACAATGACCAGGTAGAGCACTTGGCCTTCAATGGTGGGAGCACAGGATGGCTGCAGGTACAGTAATGCACAGCCAGCTCCATGCTCTGTAACTGTGTCCCAACCAAAACACTTGTCCTTTTGAGAAACAGTGTTCTAGGTTTACTTACCCTCTGTGAACTTCATTTCTCTCATTTGTAAAATGTCCTACTGAGTTTATAGGATTATTATAAAGATCAAAGGAGAGAATATATGTGAAAGTGCTTCATGAGCCCTGAAGCACTATGTGCTTGGGAGGTATAATAATGATTACTCTAAGTGGCAAAGAGACATGAAGCTCTGTAACAAATGGTGAACTATACAGATCTGTAATCTCTTCCTTTCTTTCCTTCCTTCCTCCCTTCTTTCTTTCCTTTCTTCCTTCCTGCTTTCCTTTCTCCCTCCCTCCTTTCTTTCTCTTTCTTTTAACATAGCTTAATCTGGACTATCTGGGCCAAGATGATTGTTTTGAAGTGCTAAGGACTTCCAGAACTCCTTATTCTTCGGAAATTTCTCAGTCACAAGATGCCTTTTATTTTGTTTTTTTCTTTCAGTACTAGGGCTTGAACTCTGGGCATCACTCATGGTAGGCAAGTATTCTACCATTGAACTGTACCCCAGCCCCTTTTTTTTAATTTTTAATTTTTAGACAGGGTCTTGCTAAGTTGCACAGGCTGCCTCTTGCTTGGAACTCTTGATTCTCTTGTCTCAGCCTCCTGAGTCACCGGGATTACATGTGCATGCCACCAAGCCTTGCTTAAGATGCATTCATTTTTGAAACTGTCAATTGCAATATCAAAGCTCCTCAAAATAATAGTTTGCCAGTTATCTATAGAGTCTTATAAAAGTGTGGGCTTAGAAAAGTCTGCAGTATACACACATACATACACAATTGTTAGGAATATGAATCTAGAGGCTAAATGTAGTTTGAGGTCAGACCCCATTACTTCTTCACTAGCTATGGAAACTTGGGTAGGGACAATATTGTGCTTCCTATTATGGGATAGGGGCTGGGATTTAGCTCAGTTGGTAGAGTGCTGCGCTGCAGTCTCTGAGGTCCCGAGTTCAATTCCCAGCACCGCAAAAATGGGAGAAGGACCTGGCAATCCACTTCCAAGGCAATCCCGAAACAGTCAGCCATTGAAAACCCTATGAGGGTCGCTATGAGTCGGATACCGACTCGATGGCACCTAACAACAACAACATTATGGGATAGAGAGGTTCTGTTTTACAGCTGAGGGTAAGGAATGAAAAATCACTTCCTTTCCTCTGCAGTGTATGGTCTGATCTTGTCTACAGTCAAATCATCTACTGGGATGCAATCTGTCATATCAAGCCTCCCATCAAAACCATTCACAGGCACTCAGTTGATGTGAGATTCTTGGCACTCAGCAACAGCTTAGGTGTATTTTTAAATATTCTGTCTGGCAGTTCAGGGGGGAAAAAGAAGTAGGAGAATAGGCAGCAACCAGCAGGTTTCTCTCCAGCAATGATTTCTTCTCTACAACCTGTCCACTTCTTATGAGGAAGTAATAGGTTGAAAGATGCTGTACCAAAATAGTGGAGTGGTCATGTTACTTAGCAACCACATCTAAGGATGGGTACTAGACATGCCCATTAATTACCAGAGCAAGGAGACCTTCCCTGAGAGTGTAACCTAAACTGTGAGCAAGACCATCTATGTTCTAGTGATTTTTGAGAAAGGTTAAGAATGATGTGAATACCTTCCCCCATCTCTGAGTTCAGTTTCAGCTTCCCAACAGCTATAGGGGCTTGCAGGCTCCAGGAGAGATGACATTTTAAAATATGAATTAGAATGACTCCAGGTTACTTTTCTCAGACTATTTTCTTCCCTTCTTGCCATGATACCAGCTTTTGAAAAAAGTTTTTATTTTGAGCTAATTGTAGATTGACATTTTTCTGTAAGAAATAACACAGACAACTCTCATATACCCTTTACTCAGTTTCTCCTAATGATAACATCTTGCATAGCTGGCATACCTCATCACAACCAGGAAATTCGTATTGATACAAACCATCAACCTGATTCAAATTGCACTAGCTTCACATATAACATGACACCAATTTTCAGGAAAACACAAACCTGCTTTCCTAATCAAATAAACCCGATCTCACCAGCTCTAGGAAGGGAAGCACAAGATCAGGCCTGGTTAGTCCTTCAGTGGGAGATCACCTGGGAATGCCAGGTACTACAGGCTTGGGAGAAGGACCTGGTAGTCCAGTCCTGAAATAATTAGCCATTAAAAACCCTATAAATAGCAGCAGAGCACTGACAATAGATCTGGGCATGGCACAGTGTCATATAGTGTTTCCTCTGTTGTGTATGGGTTTGCTATGAGTCAGACCTGACTCAATAGCACCTAATAACAACCACCTGACTTCTAAGAGGGGCTTCTTTCTCTTTCTGGATAACTCTGATCAATTGGATAAATCGCCAGAGTAAAAGCCCTCCTGTCTCAGAAACCTCTCAACAGGTCCATAAGAATCTGACCCTCTCATTCTCTTCTCCTTTTGTCACGTGACTCAGAATTCTTGGGATGGAACAAGGTCATGTCAGGGTTTGGAATTAGGCACAGCACCCCATATTCCAATTATGTATAAGTCCATAGCCTCTGTATAGTTGGCTGCTCAAGTGTAAGGTCTTTGAGGTCAAGGAATTTAAAGATCTTGTTGTTACCATGAGCTGCTGCTCCATTGATACCTTAACTGCTGCTAAAACCTCCCAATTCAAGTGTGTGACTCAATCTCCCTCAGAATGAGGGCAGAAGTAGAAGAGAAGGTTTGACTTGCAGCTGTGAGCACAGAATGGACCACAGCACCTCCACATGGGGGAAGTTGCTTCACTTCTGGAAAATGCCAGCTATAGCTGTTTTGAAAGTTTGAATGAGTTTCTGTGGCCAGTAGAAACTATACTAAACACAGAAAGGAGAAGGTTTCAGGTTAGAAGCAACACTTCAAACCCATGAAAAATTGAGTTCAGGATTGGGTGCTGGCTCAATATGTTAAAATGTAGAGGATTAGGGTTTAAAAATGTAAATTCTATGTAGTGATGGTGTTGGATGCCATCAAGTTGGATTGACTCATAGCTACTCTATGTACAACAGAACAAAACACTACCATACATTGTGCCATGCACACAGTCTTTTTATGTTTGAGCCCAGTGTTGCAGATGCTATGTTTCTTCTCATTTTGAGTCATGTCATATCAGCACAAGGAGGTCCCAGGGGCTTTACTCCATTCCCATCGTTAAGGTCAACTACTTTGAGGAGGCAATTCTTCTCTAGTTGTTTCTTGAATGCCTTCCAGCCTGGGGGCCTCATTTTCTGGCACTATATTTAACAGTGCTTCTCTGTTATTCATAGGTTTTCAATGGCTAATTGTTTCAGGAGTGGGCTACCAAGTCCTTCTCTCACATGTCTATCAGCTTGTTGTGCTGTTGGGGCTTGCTGCTGCTGTGATGCTGAAAGTTATACCACCAGTATTTCAGATACCACCAGGGCCATCCATGGTAGACAGATTTCAGCTGAGCTTCCAGGCTAAGACAGACTAGGGAGATAGATGAAAATTTTTTCAGTATTTTTTTCAGTTCACCGTGGCATCTGATCCCATCAGATCTCAGAAGCTAAGCAGTGTTGGACCTGGTTAGTACTTAGATGGGAGACTGTCTGGGAATACCAGGTGCTTTAGGCTTGGGAGAAATACCTGGCAGCACACTCCCAAGAAAAGTCATTGAAAACCTTATGAATAGTAGAGAAGCACTGACAATAGTGCCAGGCATGGCACAGTATTGGGTAGTGTTTCGTTTGTTGTACATAGGGTTGCTATGAGTCAGACCCAGCTTGCTGGTACCTAACAACAATAAAAAGTGACACAAAAAAATAAAAAAATAAAAAACATTGTTTAAATGCTTGAACTGGAATAGGTTCAGGATTTGGGTTTGGGTTTGCATTTAAGCCCTGCTATGTACACATAGGATTTAAACCTGAACTGAACCTGAACCCTGTAAATTTTAGCATATGTAACCCATATGTGAATTTGAACCCAAGTTTTCATGGGTTTGAAGTCCTGATTAGAGACTAAATAGCTGCAGTTTAAATCTTATCCTCTTTATTGACTAGGTAGGTGGCAAATGGCCTTGCCTTTTTGATCCATTTCCCTTATCTATAAAAGGTTGGAAATGACAACTTACACTTCATATGGCACTCATGAGGTTTAAATGACATAAGGACATGCACCTTGAGAATGCATCATTGTCACCTGGAGGATTTGCTAGACCCCACACCCAGAGTTTTGCATTCAGCTGGTCTGGAATGAGGCCTAATAATTTTTGTTGCTAACAAACTAAAGTGTGCTGCTGTTTGGAGATCACACTTCAAAGACCCCAAGGGTTCCCTTTATTATCACACTTTGGGAACCCATACTGTAAGGACAGCCTGCAGCTGTAGCACTTCGACGTCCCATCCTATCAAATCTTGGAAGCTAAGCAGCGTCAGGCCTGGTTACTACTTGGATAGGAGACCCCCTGGGAACACCAGGTGCTGAAGGCTTGGGAGAAGGACCTGGCAACCCACTCTCAAAAATCAATCTGCCATTGAAAACCCTCTGAATAACAGACAAACATTGACAATAGTGTTTCGCCTGTTAGACATAGGGTCACTATGAATTGGATACCGACTTGACCGCACCTACCAACAACAACAACAACTATAAGGACATAAAGTGCCTAATAATATATTTGACCTTGTTCCCCCCCTAAGCTATTAAGAACTGAGGCACCAGCACGCACGCACGCATGCATGCACCCACACATACATGCACATACACACACACACACAGCATGAGTTTTCCAGCTTTCTGAAAATGGACATCCTGGTTGAAAGACAGTCATATCGAAACAAGCAATGCAAAAGAAATAGCTGTGAGATTACCAAGCATGTTGGACAAAGGCATTCAACCAATTTTGTTATTTCCCAGTTTAAAAGAAATTTTGTCCCTTAATGCAGATTTAGGGTTAGGGGCTTCATGCTGGATATATGTGCATGCACATTTGTACCCACACTGTTTGACTTTTTATGTGCTAGTTTCAACCCCAAAATATAATATTCTACCCAGGAAGGCCTATTTTACTTGCTGGTTTTTAGCCATGTGTATGTGGGAGAGAATGTGGGAGAAGGAAGCTTGGGAAAACAAATGTTCTTAGAAGAACTACAAGGAACCTCTCATTAGGTGAATTAAAATATTTCAGTGCCTGAGTTATTCTCTTTAAACACACCAATGACATCAGCTCTTTATAGAAGAATAAAGTGGAGGATTTACAGAATTATCTTCTTTCTTAAAAAAAAAAGTACTGATGTATTTCTCTTGTGCTATGAGCATTATAAAGAAAATCACTCTAAATGTTATTTTCTTTGCTGCTGTGGATTTTTTCTTTCTTTAAGAGGGAGAACCCCACATGTAAACCTGAAGGATTATTTTAATAATCTTTGGTTCCCTGGACTTCTTGACATTGCATTCAACCTTTGATTTTTTTTTAAATTAGCTTTCTCTAGTCTCCTTACATGCCCTGACTTCCAACACTAGAGAGAACATTGTCACAGCCTATGATAAAACTCAGATTTTTCACCATAGCCTCAAACCTGACTTCCAGATTCAAGGTGCTATAGAATCTGTGCTGCCACAAATGATATAATTGTCTCCATTTTTAGCAGATAACTGTTGAATATTCATGAATTATATGAACATCAGTAGCTTTACTTTTCTATGAAATATCTGGCTGGGCTTTGGAATATATACATAATCTTGATAAATATACATCAGGACTTTTGGTTTTTGTTGTTGTTGTCTTTTTGTTTGTATGTTTGGTTTTGTTTATATCACCTGGTACCAAAACACAAGCTGAAAAGTTTATCAGAATCAGGAGATCTGAATGACAGTGGCAATCTCTGCCTTGGTGATCAGTTTAAATTTGGGTCCGTGTCTGAATCCTCCTAATTGGGGATTATTTCAAGCCATTTTCCCCCTGTATATTATGTAATATCTGCAAAGAGGAGAAATCAGCTACAGAATCTGAGCAGGGGCTGGGCAGTAAAAATCTACACCATGTTACCTTAGGCTATGGTGTAACTTCCCAGAAAAGGCAACCAGTAGGAATTAAAATAGCAATTGCTTTCTTTTACTTACAGAAATTGTGGATGAGATGATTAAATAGATTAAGGCTTACTTCCTTCGGTGAGCCAGAATAAATGTTGTCTGCTTTTCTGGTAGGACTATAACTGCCAGGAAAAGAAACCTGCCTCTCCTAGGAAGAAGGGATGGAAAGAGGTCAAATTTGTAAACTGCAGCTGTGTATGTTAAATCTAGAGACACACGTTGACTTGCCAACTCTTTGAAGTCTGATATTCTTTTAGCTACAGGCTCCCTGCCTCTGACCACTGGTATTACATTTTTTAAAGAAATATTTTTAAACTCATTTAAAAATGAGACTGCTTTGAATCACCCAAAGGGGAAATATAATTAAAGTTAACCATTTGTATTAGCCTCAATAAGGAGAAACTTTGGAAAGAGTCTGATTGTCTCATTAGAAATGCAGCATTGTACATCTAAAAATACTTTTTTTCCAGCACGTTGGGGGTTTCATACTTATAAGGAAGCTGTTGATCTGTTTAGTAATTCAGTTGAAAACTGAATGTAGGTTTTTAATCTCACCAACACAAGTATGCCTGTTGGTTTAAATCTTACTAACAAAGTTAGTCTAGCTTCAAAGTGCACATTCAGTTTTCTCATTAGCTTTCATGTAATTGTCTTCACTTAGTATTTTTTTGAAAAGCTAGTAGATATCCCTAGAGAAAACAAGAATAAATGGCAGGTCATTTCTTATGTGGTGATAGAACTTAAGAACTTTCAAGTTTCTGACTGTCATTAGTCAAGGTTCTGGGTTCCTTGACATCTGGCTTCCTAATCCAAAAGCTCAATTTCTGCCCAGCATTTCCCTGCCCTAGAACAAAAGTCCAATCCACCCAAGACCATGTCTCCTGATGTTTCCATACCTAATAAGCAAACTAATGGGTCAGCAACAATATTGAACTAAGAGAAGTCAATTCATGTTTCTATCCATCCATCTATCCATCCATTGATTCATCCAGTCAAGTACCTAATGTGTTTTCAGGGGCTGGGGTTTTGCTCAGTTGTTAGAGTGCTGCTCTGTGCTCTCTGAGGCCCTGCGTTTGATTCCCAAACCTACAAAAATGGGAGAAGGTCATGGCAGCCCACTCCCAAAACAATCCTGAAACGATCAGCTACTGAAAATCGTATGAGGGTTGCTGTGAGTTGGAATAACTCCACACCACCTAACAACAATATGTCTCATGGTTGGTGCTCACGACACCAATTGTGAATAACAAGCAATTATTCCCTACCCTCCTGGAGCTTACAATCTAATATGGAAGATAAATGTCAAGTACATAATCAGATATTTAAAGAAACTTGCAAAAGACAATGGCAAGGATGATGTGGTAGGCAGAATTACAAGAGTGACCATCCCCAGTGACCCTTGCCTGAGACAATCCCCTCTGTTTTGTGTGTGGATAAAACCTGTGAATGTAACAAGATATCAGTCATTCGATTGTGTTAAGTTGTATATCAAAAGAGAAATTCTCCCAGTGATCCTAGTCTAATAATATGAGCCCTCTAAAAGCAGAGTATTTGGATAGGCCCCCACAAGTCTGTCAGTTTGCTGCACTGTGGGGGCTTGCATGTTGCAATGAGGCTGAAAGCTATGCCACCAGTATCTCAGATACCAGCAGGGTCACCTATGGTGGACAGGTTTCAGCTGACCTTCCAGACTAAGACAGACTAGGGAGTAGGACCTGACAGCCCACTCCCGAAACAACTAGCCATTGAAAAACCTATGAATAGCAAAGAAATACCATCAGATATAGTGCTGGAAAATGACCCCCCAGGTTGGAGGGCACTCAAAAGACTACTGGGGAAGAGTTGCCTCCTCAAAGTAGAGTCTACCTTGATGATGTAAATGGAGTAAAACCCCAGGGAACTCCATTTGCTGATGTGGCACAACTCAAAATGAGGAGAAACAACTATACACATCCATTAATATTTGGAACATGGAATGTTTGTAGTATGAATCTAGGCAAATTAGAAATCATTAAAAGAGAAATGGAGTGCATAAACATTGACATTCTAGGCATTAGTGAGCTAAAATAGACCAACATGGGCCATTTTGAGTCAGATAATCATAGAGTCTACTATGCTGGGAAAGACAAACTAAAGAGAAATGGGGTTGCATTCATCATCAAAAAAGATATCTCAAGATCTGTCCTGAAATACAATGCTGTCAGTGATAGAATAATATCCATATGCCTACGAGGAAGGCCAGTTAATATGACTATTATTCAAATTTATGCACCCACCACTAAGGCCACAGATAAAGAAAGGGAAGACTTTTATCAGCTTCTGCAATCTGAAATAGATCAAACATACAATCAGGATGTACTGATAATTACTGATGACTATAATGCAAAGGTTGGAAACAAAGAAGAAAGCTCAGTAGTTGGAAAATTTGGCCTTGGTGACAGAAATGATGCTGGAGATCTCATGATAGAATTTTGTCAGACCAATGACCTTTTCATTGCAAATACAGTTTTTTACCATCATAAACGATGACTATACACATGGACTTCACCAGATGGAACATACAGGAACCAAATTGACTACATTTGTGGAAAGAGACCACAGAAAAGCTCTATATCAAATGTCAGAACAAGATCAGGTGCTGTTTGTGGATCAGACCATCAGCTTCTCATATAAAAGTTCAAACTGAAACCAAAGAAAATTAGAATAAGTGTATGAGAGCCAAGTATGACCTTGAGTATATTCCACCTGAGTTCAGAGACCACCTCAAGAACAGATTTAATGCGTTAGACACAAATGATAGGAGACCAGATGAGTTATGCATGACATCAAAGATATCATTCATGAAGAAAGCAAAAGGTTATGAAAAAGACAGGAAAAAAAAAGAAAAGAACAAATTAAATGTGAAAAGTGACTCTGAAACTTGCCCTTGAATATCGAGCAGCTAAAGTGAAGGGAAGACATGATGAAGTTAAGGAACTAAACAGAAGATTTCAAAAGGCAGCTCGAGAAGACAAAAACAAATATAATGACGTGTGAACAAATGGAGACAGAAAACCAAAAGGGAAGAACACTCTCTGTGCTTCTCAGCTTAAGGAATTAAGAAAAAGTTCAAGCCTGAAGTGGCAAGAGTGAATGATTCTACAGGGAAAATATTAAATGATGCAGGAAACCTCAAAAGAGGTACAAGGAATACACAGAGTCATTATATAAAAAAGAACTGGTAGATGACCAACAATTTCAAGAGGTTGCATATGAAGAGGAACCAATTGTATTGAAAGATGAAGTGGAAGCTGCCTTGAAGGAATTAGTGAAACCCAAGGCTCCCAGAATTGATGGAATACCAGTGGAGATATTTCAACAAACAGATGCAGCACTGGAGTTGCTAACATGTTTATGCCAACAGATTTGGAAAATAGCTACCTGGCCAACTTACTGGAAGAGATCCATATTTGTGCCTATTCCCAAAAAGGGGGATCCAACAAAATGTAGAAACTATCAAACGATATCATTAATATCACACACAAGCAAAATTTTACTGAAGATCATTCAAAAGTAACTGCAGCAATATATAGAGAGGGAACTGCTAGAAAATCAAGCCAGATTCAGAAGAGGGTGGGGAACCAGGGATGTCATTGCTGATGTCAGGTGCATATTAGCTGAAAGCAGAGAATATTAGAAAGATGTCTATGTTTTATCATCTATGGAAAGGCATTTGACTGTGTGGATCATAACAAATTATGGATAACACTTGGAAAATGGCAATACCAAAGTCCCTAATTGTACTCATGAGGAATCTGTACATGAACCAGGAGGGAGTTGTTCCAATAGAACAAGGAAACACTGCCTGGCTTGAAGTTGAGAAAGGTGTATGTCAGGGCTGTGTACTTTCACCACATCTCTTCAATTTCTATGCTGAGCAAATAATCCGAGAAGCTGGACTTTAGGAGGAAGAATGTGGCGTCAGGATTGGAGGAAGACTCATTAACAACCTGCATTATGCAGATGACACAACTCTGCTTGCTGAAAGTAAAGATGATTTAAAACATTTACTGATGAAGATCAAAGATCACAGCCTTCAATATGGGTTGCGACTAAATATCAACAAAACAAAAATCCTTACAACTGGGTCAGTATGCAACTTCACAGTAAATGGAGAAAAGATTGAGGTTGTCCAAGATTTTGCTTTGCTTGGCTCTATAATCAACACCCATGGAAGCAGCAGTCAAGAAATCAAAATGTGCCTTGCTTTGGGAAAAGCTGTGGCAAAGATCTCTTTAGAGTACTGAAAAGTAAAGATGTCACATAAAAGACAAAGGTATGCCTGACTCATGCCATGGTATTTTCAGTAGCATCATATGGTTGTGAAAGCTGGACATTAAACAAATGAGACAGAAGAAGAATTGATGCTTTTGAATTATGGTGCTGAAGACATCTATTGAATATACCATGGACTGTCAAAAGAACCAACAGATCTGTCCTAGAAAAAGTTCAACCAGAGTGCTCCTTGAATCAAGAATGGCTAGACTGCGTCTTATGTACTTTGGACATGTAGTCAGGAGGGACCAATCCCTGGTGAAAGACATTATGTTTGGGAGAGTGGCAGGTCAACAAAAAAAGGAAAACCCTCCACCAAATGGACTGACACAGTGTCTGCAACAATGGGCTTAAACATAAATAAGATCATGTGCCTGGCACAAAATCAGGGAGTGTTTGGTTTTGCTGTACATAGCATCACTATGATTTAGACTCAACTCGATGGCACCTAACAACAGCAACAACATTTGGGTGGGTGCTCTGGCACTTGCCTGTAATCCCAGCAACTCGGAGGCAGAGACAAGAGGATAGCAAGTTTGAGTCCAGAGGCAGCCCATACAATCTCACAAGACCCTATCTGAAAAATAAACAATAAAAAAGGCACTGGGGTGCTGTTTGGTGTTAGAGCAATTGCCTAGCACATGCAAGGCCCTGTGTTCAACTCCACAGTACTTAAAAAACCAAAAGCTAAGAAGCAAATAAACCAGAGAATATTCTGCAGCTGGTGATCAGAAGGGAAATCAGAGATATTCCAAGCCTGAGAAGGATTCCAGCTACCATTATTGGCATGAGGATGGAAGGAGCTATGTGATGAAGAATGTTGGTAGCACTAAAAACGGAGAGTGGCTCTTAGCTGACACAGACTTCTCTCCTAAAACCACAAAGAAGTAAACCCTGCTAACAAACTGAATGAATTTGGAAGTGAATTCTTCCAAGATGAGACTCCAACCCAGATGACCTCTTGAGTTGAGCCTTGTGAGACTTACAGGTTGATCCATGTATACTAGAGAAAGATATGGTGAAGTGCTAACCCACAGTCCCTGTAAATGTCATTATTAGGAGAAAGGATCTTTGGGAATTAAATCAACCTAATTTGAGGTCATTTGGATGGGCCTGAATCAATTAAGGCTGATGTCTTTAAGAAGAAATCAGTGTGACACAGACACATAGGAGGAATGCCAGTAAAGACACAGGCACAGACACAGAGAGAATGTAGTAATATGAAGATGGAGGTAGAGGTTGGAGGGATGCTGCCGCAAAGCAAATACTCCAGGCTATCAGAAGCTGGAAAAATTATCCCCTAGGGCCTTTGCAAGGAGCAATGGCTTGTCTACACCTTGAGTTTAGACTTCTAGCCTCATAAGAGAAAAAAAAATTCTATTGTTTTTAGCCACGCAAATTGTGGTACTTTGTCATAGCTGCCCTAGGAAATTAAAAGAAGCTGTAAAACTGAGAACCAGGAAGTTTGTCTAGACTTCTGATCCACAGACCTGCAGCATATAAGTGGGTGTCATTTTAAGCCACTAAATTTAAGGTAATTTATTGTGCAGCAGTAGATAATTCATATGGAAGAGGAGCAAGAGTGACTAATTCTACCTAATGGGAGAGTGGATGTCTGAGAGGGATGTTTAAGACAAGGGAAGAAGAATAAGTAGTAATTATCTGGCAAAAAGGAGAAAGAAGATTGTTCCAAACAGAGGAAATGACATGCAAAAGCCCGGAGACAGAAAACAGCCAGCTGCATTCATGAACTCAACTATTCCAGCTTTTATTCTTCCAATAGTGTTGCTATCATTGCCAGGCTTTAAAAAAGGTGCTAAGAGGAAATGTCTATGGACATGATCCTTGTACTTACAGAGCTCATCTTTTAGTAAGGAACAATAAAAATGCATAATCAGACTAAGAGTAATTACATTTTATTAGATGGGCTGTGAAGGAAAACACGGAACTGAGACAGAGAACCATGGAGTATTGGATGGAATATTGAAAATGAGAGGAAGAGTGATATACATGAATCTGGACAGAGGCAAGTTTAAATCAATGAAGCTACTGTGACTGTTTCTTTTTCTGCATTTATTGAGATGATCATGTGATTTTTATCCTTGATTGCATTTATGTGCTGTATTGCATTTATTGATCTGTATACTATAAGCCAACCTTACATCCCTGGAATAAAACCAGCTTGGTCATGTTGTATAATGGTTTTAATGTGTTTTTGAATTTGCTTTGCAAGTATTTTGTTGAGGACTTTTGCATTGATGTTCATCGAAGATATTGGTGAATAGTTTTCTTTTTTAGTTGACTCCTTACCTGGTTTTGGAATTTTAGTTGTGTCTTTATCTGGTTTTGCTACTGGCTTCATAGAATGAATTTAGAAGCATTCTTTCTCTATTTTATGAACCAGTTTGAGGAGCATATGTTAATTTGAGTTTTCTCTTTCTTTTAGTTAGTTTAGCTAATGGTTTGTCAATCTTGTTAATCTTTTCAAAGAAACAACTCTTTGTTTCATTGATCATTTGTATTGTTCTTTTAGACTATATTTCATTAATTTCAGCTTGTATCTTTATAATTTTCCTTCTACTGGTTTTGAGTTTGGCTTGTTATAATTTTTCTAAGACCTTGAGATTCATCATTAGGTTCTTTATTTGAGCTCTCTCTGATGATTTTTTATCCTAGGCCCTCATAGTTATAAACTTTTCTTGTAGGTACAGCCTTTGCTGTATCCCACAGACTTTAATATGTTGTTTACATTTTCATTTGATTCTAGGAATTTTAACCCCCCCATTTCTTTAGTGATCCACTAATTGTTCAAAAGTATATTTTTCAGTCTTCACATTTGTGTAGTTCTGCAGTTTCTCTTGCTGTTTATTTCTAGTTTCCATTATGATCTGATAATGTGCAAGAAATTACTTCATTGTTTTTCTATTTATTAATACCTGCTGTATGGCATAAAATATGATCAATTTTGGAAAAAGTTCTGTGAGATACTGAAAATAATACGCATTCTGCAGTTGTCAGGGGGCAATCTGTAGATATCTATTGAGTCTATTTGATCTGTAATACAAAGTTTCTTTGTTCATTTTTTTTTCCCTACTTGGGGTTGAAACCAGGGCCTTATAATACTTTGTAAGTGCTCTGCCACTGGAGTGCACCCCCAGCCTATATTTTATTTTTTATCTTGTGACAAGGTCTTGTTAAATAAAAATTACAATTGAAAAAGTAAAAAGGGAAAAAGGGGAAAGGCAGAAAGTGAAGGAACAGAGCGAGCGAGAGAGATAGAGACAGAGAGCGAGAATGAGAATATGAGAATTTTACCATTAGGAGAGGAAGAGAAAGGGTAACAAAAAAGAGAATAAAAATATTTTATATAATATATAAAAAGAAAAGCATATATATGTATATATATCAACATATCAGCAATTAAAAACTTTAAAGAAAGAAAAAAAGATATCAAAATAGTAAAACAAAGTATTATTTCCACTGAGGTTGTCATTAAGACTGTTGAACTTGCTACATCTGCCAGTCTGCTCTTCTTTCTGTGTCTTCCTGAACTATGTGCCCTATGTGTTGTTAGGCGCTGTTGAGTCGGTGTCCAATTCATAGTGACCTTACATACAACAGATGAAATAGTATTGTTATTGCTTCTCTGCTATTCATAGGGTTTTCAATGGCTGATTGTTTTGGGGAAGTAGGTGGCCACGTCCTTTTCCCACGCCTACAGCACCTGGTGTTTCCAGGCAGTCTCCTATCCAAGAAATAACCAGACCTGACTCTGCTCAGCTTCCAAGATCTCAAGGGATCAGATGCCACAGTGGTACAATTGCAGACATGTGCCCCTGAGAGATAGCAAAGCCTGGGGATATTCGCCCCTTTCTCTTAGTTGCTGGCCAGTGGTTCAGTTGGAATGGGTTGCGTCTAAAACTGGATGGAATGCCTTTTAGTTTCCCTGCTCACTATATAAGATAACAGAGAAGCACTAAGAATACAGTTTCGTATGTTGTATGTAGGGTTTCGTATGTTGTATGTAGGGTCGCTGTGAGTCAGATGTCGATTTGAGGGCACCTAACAGTACAAGGTAACACGCACGGAACCAAAATTCATTCAGCTGGAGTTTACTTGAGACAGATTAGCTCGGCGTACCTCAGGGCCCAGACCACACGAAGCTCTGCCGCGTCTCAGGAGCTCGGGCGTTCCTGTGAGAAGTCCACATGGTGGAAGGACTGACAAAGTCTACAGGGAGCTGACATGTTCAGCAGGGTGTTTCCCACCATTTGTAAGTACGATTTTGTGAGGCCCGGTCCCTACGGGCAATTTTGGGTGCCTGCTCCGTGTCCAACTCTCTTTAGCCGATTGTCTGAGCTGTGGGTCTTAAAGGCCCACCACGTTCTTGTGTCTGACTGGAATATCATTGCATGCGTTTTTTTTCAGTGAGCTTGCTTTAGTGGCCTTGCGCACGGGGAATGCTGGTCCACAGGGTACATGCAGGCAGGGAGAGCATGGCAGTAGTGGCTGTGAGTTCCAGGGAAGAAGAAAATATAGCAAGTTGTATTTCCCAAAGTGGGGCTGGGATTTAGCTCAGTTGATAGAGCGCCGCTCTGCAGTCTCTGATGTCCCAGGTTCAATTTCCAGCACTGCAAAAAATGGGAGAAGGATATGGCAATCCACTCCCAAGACAATCCCGAAACAACCAGCCATTGAAAACCCTATGAGGGTCGCTATGAGTCAGACGCGACTCAATGGCACCCAACAACAACCACCTTTCCCAAAGCAGCAAGCTCAGGAGCCACCTCCTCAAGATTGCTTCCCGCCTCCACACCAGAGTGCTTTTCAAGGGGAGCACGCCGTGTGGCTCCCAGCTCCTCTAAATTCAGACCGCCTTGCTGTTCTGCGTCTGTTTCCATGTCGGTTTTCCCCCACTGCAACAATACTTCTTTCACATTGTGTCACTCCTGCCTTTTGCGTTACTCCTTCCCTCTGCTGTGCTGAGGGTCTTTCTCACTCCTGCTTCCAATAACCAGAGTTGCTGTGACTCTCCAAGTTGCTGTCTGTCCAGTGCTAAAATTCCATGCATTCCTGCAGTCGTCCATTTTGCTGAGAGGCTGTTTTGATTCCAAGCTGCTGAGAAGCTGGAAGATTAATTTGCCATCTTGGCTCCTCCAACATATGTTTTTATTTCTCTTGGGTAAAAAGCTAGGAGAGAAGTTGCTATCTTATAAGGTTAGTAGAGGTAAATCTACCAAACCATTGTGCAGAGAGGTCATACAATTTACAGTTACTAGCAACAGTGTGAGTGTTATAATTGTTCTACATTACCTACAGCATTGGTCATTTTTCTAACTTTAGTTATTACAGTAGCTCTGTAGTTTTATCTATGGTAGTTTCATTTTCATTTTCCTGTTAAGTAATGTGAGCACATTTTTGTGGGCTTATTAGTCATTCATGTATCTCTGTAAAGTGCCTATTTAAGTCTTTTGCATATTTTACAGTTTGGCTTGTTTGATTTTCTATTATTGAGTTGTAAGAACATTATCCTTGCCCTATCCTTTCCTGAAATTTTGACATAGTAGGTCTACTCTGGGTCCCTCCAAGACTCTGATGTGCTAACAAGTTGAAAGACTACTCTGTTAAATGGTGCTTTATAAATCTGCTAAGATTTCAGCTGTACTTGGCAACCATAACTTGAGATTTTTCCATCCAAAGGTTTTTGTGGTGATTGTATTGTTAAGGAAAGCATTAGAAAAATGACTCTTAGTGGGTGGTTTCCTTCTCACTGTAGATTTGGCACTGAGTTTTAGCATCACATTTCAGCTAGAACATTTGTAGGGTTGGACACAGTCACTTAAACCAAATGTGGATTGCGTATAAGGTATTACTATAGTTATTAAAGAGACTGTGAGTTGATTAGTAGCAGCATCTTAAACCACATTCTGTTTTTCCTCCCTCAGAGGGGTATATGATAGAGACATTTGAACTTGAATGCCCACATGAAATTTGCATTCTTTTCTAAGTAAAATTGGTTCAAAAACTGCTTGAACCTTGTGTTAATATTCACTGTGTACCCATTTATCTAGCAAATAACATTTCTGACCCTAAATGTTGGCTTCTTCTTGATAATTCCTTGAGCCCTCATGCTGATTTACAGTGTATACTAAATAAGCCACCTGCTTAAGGACCTCTACCCTCCAAAGAAGAGATTAAACAAGCAATTCCATCTAGGTATTTAATACACTCTGCATATTTTCTCTTTAAAGGAAACTCTAGTTGTGGAAGCTGTCCCTTTAAAGCAGGGGCCCCAAATTACCAGGCCATGGACCAGTACTGATGGTATTTACATCTCTATTTACAACTGCACCTCTTCACTAGAGCTACCCCCTGAGCTCCATCTCCTGTAAGATCAGATTCTCCCCACCTCAAGTCTGTGGGAAAAAGGTCTTCTATGAAACCAATTCCTAGAGGTAGAAAGATTGGGGATCACTGCTTTAAAGGAGACTCTAGGTATGCAACTCCTAGTTCATGAGTCTAGAGCAGGCATGTCCAACCCATGGCCTGTGGCTCCATGTGGCCCAGGACTGCTAGTAATGTGGCCCCATGTAATCATTTAACATCATATGTTTTTTAGCATTTATTTTCTTCATGATCACCCTTATTGTTTGTATGCACTAACTGTATTATTATAATTTTTGTATTGCACAAGACAGTTCCTCTTTAATTTTTGCAGTGCAGAGAAGCCAAAAGATTGGACACTCATGGTTTAGTAGTTTAAAGGCCTAAAGAATCAGAAATTTCTGCAAACATACACATCTGAAGATGTACCAATAGATTATTTTTCTTTTTCAAGGATGCCTGATGCCTTAGAAAGCCTACACAAAGATGGCAGGTGAGTTTTATTGCCTATGAAAATGTTGACTGGTGTGGCTTCCTTGGAGGATCATATGGAGAACTTTCCCTTTTCCTTAGGAAAGCATGCTGCAATTGATTTATGATGCCCACCATCCCCAGCAAGAATGTACCTTTTTCAGTACTGTGCATTTGACTTTTTAAGATATGAGATACTGAAGTTACCTGGAAAACAAACTCAAACAAATGGTCCAGTGTCTATCAAATACTCCATTATCCTGATGTTTGGAAATGCCCATCTTTAGATTTTCTATGTACCTGAGAGGAGTAACTTCAATCCTAAGGAAGGAAAGTGTTGAAATCGCTAGGGACTCCAGATGACCTTTTCATATAATTTGGATCTTCAATATTCCTCAAAGGTCCATGTGGTAAAATGTTTACTCTCCATGGTGGTTCTTTTGGCAGGAGGTAGATCCTTAGGAGTTGGGGCTTACTGGGGTCTTCAGGTCATTGGGGAGTGCCTTTGAAAGGGTTAGTGGGGTCCCAACCCCTCCCCTTTCCTCTCTTTTGCTTTCTGGCCATGAAGTGAGTGGTTTTGCTCCACTGCATACTCCTACCATGATGTGCTGCTACAGGATCAAAGCAATGGTACCAACCAAATTATAGACTAGAACCTCTGAAACTGTGAGTAAATATAAACCTTTTATCTTTATAAGTTGACTATCTTAGGTATTTGTTAAAGTATAGAAATCTAACATGTGTTTACTATAGAAACCTCATTTACCTTTTGTTTTGCTTCCTGGCCTTAGAGTATTTCATGTTATTCCCCCTTCATTGAGATTGAAAAAGGCCAAGGAAAGTTCCAACTAGATTGTTTACTTCATTAAAAACTCTGGCTGGAACATTTTGATAGGAGAAGGTGGAGAAAAGCCTGCGTTTTCACTCAGCTTCTGGGTCCCTAGCAGACGTCCATCTTTGTTACTGTGGTGTGAGAAAATTTGAGAGATAGGGAATTAACATAAGATGCTGAAGTGTGAAAGGAATGATGACTGTGTCTGCTCTGTTTGGTTTACTTTGGGAGAAAATGCATTTTTTTAATGCCTGTGAAAATGTGACACTATCTGAATGCACAACAACGTACACATTTTACTCCCTGTACTGGCGAGTTAAACCCAAAACCTTGGCTTGTTGTTGTTGTGTGCCATCGAGTCGTGACCGACCCATAGCGACCCTCATAGGGTTTTCAATGGCAGATTGTTTCGGGATTGCCTTGGGAGTGGGTTGCCGCGTCCTTCTCCCATTTTTGTGGTACTGGGAATTGAACTTGGGACCTCAGAGACTGCAGCACAGCGCTCTACCAACTGAGCTAAATCCCAGCCCAAAACCTTGGCTAGACAAGGCAAATGCTCTTATCACTGAGCTGTACTCCCAGCCCTTATTTTATTTTATTTTATTTTATTTTATTTTATTTTGAGACACTCTCACTAAATTGCACAGTCTGCATCTGGCCCAGAACTCTTTGAGACTTCTGCCTCAACTTCTGTAATTGATGGGATCATCAGCCTGTTCTATAGCACCTGGCTTCATACATTTCTCCACTGAGGCAAGTTTCTGCAAATAAAGTAGAGTCATCCTTATCCAGCAGTTCTGGAAGGCTTTTATTTAGCCATGCCTACTTTTTACTTCTTAATTTTTTAAAGTTACTATCAAGGGGGAATTGCTTCCTTTTTCTTATCTTTGAGTAATGTGCTTGCTCGAAATTGTCCTAAGTGCAATTGGATTTTTTTCTTTTGAGATCTTCAGCTACAATGTCCATATGATGCTTTGAAATGAGATTGTTTTAACACAGGTTGCATTAATGGGAGGCAGAGATAGATAAAATACTCAACTTTGTAAATAAGTTTATTTGATGACCAGAATGTGCTCAAGTCTTTGGGGGACTACAACCACAGGCTGCAGGCAGCTTAACTTCTTCAGTCTGCCCTGGTCCAGACAAAGCTGAGATGGGAGAGGGCTTCTCCCTCCACCTAGAGGCTGTGGTATGTGTGACACATTTTTTAAACTTTTTGACCATACCTATATTTCCTATAAATATGCAAAGTATTCACAGCAGGAAGAGGGTCAAATATCTATCATGTAATTGTTAATTTAAACCTCTATAAAAATGCACCTACCCCCTACAGTCACTCCCTGTGGGAACTTGGTGATTGGAGAATTGATCTTCCAGCTCAAAGTAGAAAATGAAAGGAACAATCAACAATAATAGTTTAACTATTAAGTTCCCCATATCATCACAAAAAGGTTAATTTGAAGGTCTCAGAGATACCTCATCACTGTAGTAATTAAATCAAAAAAGTTTAGTTATTACTCATCTTTCCTTTTAATGTTTTTTCCCAATGAATTTGCTCATGCGAACAAGGGAAGGTCCTAGACCTGGAGAGTGGATGTGGGAGGGGAAAAAAGGGATGGGATATGGAAGGAAGAAAGACGCAAACAGAAGGATAAACTGCCTTTTACTTGAAAGCCATAGCGCTTGTTTTATCCCAGTTTAATAAGCAACTCAAAGAAGGAAAAGCAAGAGCCAGCATAGAGTGATCAGTCTCTAAAAGAAATGCAAGAGGCAGAAGTGTATGATGCTAAGTTTCTAACTCCCTCATATATCCAGTTGTTTCTGGGTCAATGGTATCAATGAATAATGAACATACAGAAAGTTATACAAATCTACATGTTCATCTGTGTAATCTGCACTCAGATCAAGGAACGGGATGAGATGTTACCTGCACCCCAGGAGACACCTCCTGCCCTTTCTCTGCCACTTCCCCCACCAATGGTCACCATTATCCTGGATCCTCACCATTGATTAGTTTTGTTTGTTTTGAGCTTTATGTAAGTGAAATAATGTGATGTCCCTGTGTCTGGTGTTTTTCACTCATTAATTCATGAGTTCTATCTATGATGTTATAGGTACTAGTAATTGATTTTCATTCTGTATACTAAGTATTCTGTTGATCTTTGCATAACTTTTTTTACTTATTCTATTCCTAATGGACATTTTGGTTGTTTATGCTGTAGGACTATTGACATTCATGTTTCCAGGACCTAACCTATACATATCTGTTGGTGAATATTTGCCTATATGTTTTGTCTCCATTTATCTTAAGAACTAGTCAGGCATGTTGGCACACTCCTATAATCCCGCACTTGGGAAGCTGAGGCAGGAAGATTATGAGTTCCAGGCCAGCCTGAGCTAAATAGTGAGACCTTACCTCAAAAAAAGAAAAAGAAAAAAAGAAAAAGCCATACTTTCATAAACATCCAAGAAACAGAAATTCAATTTTTAAAAGAACTGTATATATGTTAAAGAGAAGGATGCAACAATTTCAAAAGGATTGACTAGCTCTGCTAAGAGAAGGACCAAAAAGAATAGAGGAGTTAAAATCAAACCCATTAGGTTTGAGAAGTTTATGTCACAGCAGAGCCTTCAAAATTGAGTTAAATTTTAAAATGTTAAAGTTTGTTTAGTGATTCATGTCATCGACTAATTGCTTTGATCTTTAAAGTCATTTAAGCAGCTGAGAGAGGCAAAAAGTGGGAACTCCCTGTGCTCAGCAATTGAGTTTTATGGAGTAATTCCTAATGATGGCAGAACATTGCCTATACTGCACCACCCTCATTTGGAATATGTTCTTGCAGTAATAAGTTCATGTAGCATTTCAGAATATGACTTGCAAATTTTGAAAGAATTACCAGTTTGAGAACCACAAGAATTTGGTTTCTCTCACTGTGTAACTTCTTTCTGGCATTTGGTTAAGTTTAACTTGACTTCACTTCAGGAAATTATAAGCCCATGCAGAGATATTCCATACATGTGAGGTACACATATGTTTACAACAGTTTTTGAAAAAGTAAAATTGATATGAATAGTTTTTTACATTGATTTTGTTTTTAAATGATAATGTTATGTGTATATTGGGTTAAATATAGTAAAATTAATCTCATCTATTTCATTTTACCTTATTAAAACATTTTACTTCATTAAATTACAAAAAATTATAATGAACTCTGTGGTTTGTATTACATTGGTAGTTTAGAAAACAATGAGTTTGATGAGATTTGGGGAATAATTTTTTTCAGATGATACATTGTGTTTGTTTTCCACATCTACCCACAATTCCACCGTGTCATAGGCTTAGTTGAGTTGCAGCTATCTTTTACTTTCTGTTGTGTTGTAGTTTTTGTCATAGGAATAATAGACATTAAGTGTTAACTGTGTGCAGAAATAATAGAGACATTGTGTGGTGATTGCTTCTGGTTAAAGTGAAAAGCCTCATTATTAAGTTTCTTCTGTGTGCTGGCAACAAGACAAAGCAGGAGAGATTTGATGGGAAACAATGCACAGCCTCTTGCAGAGAGCATAGAATCAGATGGAAGAGAAAAAGAGATAAGAAAATGCAGTGAATGCATGGAAAAGTGGAGGCCCTGGGGGAAGTGGGAGGCATTATAGAGGATGACTGGCTTTGGACAAGTTTGACCAATACCATTCCACACCTGTACTTTATTTACTCCAGAAAGAAATCCATTTAAACAAACCTTTCAACAAAGAAGTTGGAGGGGGTGGCTACTAAGAGTGTCTTATACATACAAAGTGTGATTGAAAAGTGTGATGAATGTTTAAATTTTTAAAAAGTTATTGCAGTAAAAGACATATTGCCATTAATTCCCCTTAAGATATTCCGCCCCCCCCCCCCGGCTTTGAACACACTTATACTATCATTCTTGCCACTTTCTGAAGAAGTTCTGAAAGTCATCTTTCATGAGTGTCTTTAGTTTCACATCCTGCATTGTGACAACTCTCTATGTCACACATCGCTTCTGGTACCTCAGTCTCTGTCAAAACAAAAACCATTGTGGTGTGTCCTTATCTATCTTAAACCTTAAATCACCAGATCTGGCATCTTCTAATTTCTTGCTCTTTCCCAGGCAAAATGGGTATGAAAGGTAAATGTTTTGAATTGATTCAGGACGTTGAGGCAGCCATGATACATGAAACTAAAGACACTCACCAAAGAGGACTTCCAGAACTGCTTCAGAAAGTGACAAGAATAATGGGAGAATATTAAAGCCAGGGACAATATTTTGACAGAAATTAATGGCAATGTGTTTTTGCTGTAGTAATTTTTTAAAAAATTTGAACATATACTGTATCTTTTGATAACACCTTACACATACATAAGTCCATTGCCCAAAGAACCATGCTTTTGATCTGATGCCTTGGGATGTGCTCTCAAACGGAGTGATGGAGAAATCCTTCATTCTCTCATAATTCAGAAAGGAATCCAATGTCAGTTCCTGAAAGAGCTTGCATATGTTCTTTGAGATTATGGAGAGGTTACATTTTGAACTACTTAATTATTCTTGTGAGTAATGTCCATAATGCCTTTGGAACCATCTAGACAGCTTGTATAGCTTGAAATAGCTCCTACCAGTTGTTTTCTTTGCTGCCTTGAAAACATCATGTACCCATCTGAAGCAGAATGACTCTTGATATGTGATTGCATCTTTACATTGATTCAGAATAGAAGAGGTGGCTTTTGTGAACTCATTTTCCAGTAGGAAGGAATCATTTCTATAGAGTGGCAGTTTCTGGTTTAAGTTTCAGCCCTGGTACTCATTAGCTGACACCGACTCAATAGCACCTAACAACAACAACAGCCTATTAGCTAATTAACATTGAACATATCAGCCAGACCAGCTAATCATTGTGTCCTCACAGTTCAAGGCTAACTTATATATGAGGGGAAAAGGTAAAATGACATTTATCTGATGATACCAGCAAAATTTTACTCATTTTATAAACTGTGCACAAGCAGGAACATATAAAAATAAACAAAAAATCACTTGTATTCCTACCACCAAAAATAAATATATTAACATTTTTGTCTATTTCCTTCCAATTGCTTTTGGATTTTTTTTTTATAGTTGAGGTCATACTGTATTTGTATAAGTATGGATTTTGCATTTGCCATTACTGGGTAAATATTTTGCCTCAGCATGAAAAATCTATTTAACAACATAATTTTGATTTTCTGTATAACATTGTACAGAATGAATATATATTATTCTGTCATTAGGAGGCCATTTGTTCTCATTGTTAGATGCTGTTGATTAGCCACCCTATGTAAAACAAATGAAACACTATTGTTAGTGCTTCTCTGCTATTCATAAGGTTTTCAATTGCTAATTGTTTTGGGCAGTGGGTTGCTGGGTCCTTTTCCCAAGTCTACAGTATATGGTGTTCCCAGGTGGTCTCCCACCCAAGTACTAACCAAGTCCGACCCTGCTTAACTTTCAAGATCTGATGGGATTGGACGCCACAGTAGTATGGCTGCAGGCTAGGATGGCATTTAGGTAGATGAAATACACTTTTAAAGCTTAACAGAAAAATAAATATTAGTATCTTTGATTTTTAATATAAGTGTCAATATAAGTGCTTTTTCATTTTTAATTAGCATATATTGTACAAAATAATGGGTTTCATTATGACATTTTCATACATGTATATAATGTACTTTGATCATATTAAGTCCCCATTACCATCTCTTGACCATCTCCCCCAATCCTCTGCCTCTTCCCAAGTAGTCCTCTTTCAACTCTCATGGTTTTTTTGGAAGATCTAGATTCCACATGAGAAAATGTATGATACTTGTCTTTGTGAGTCTAGCTTATTTTGCTTAACACAGTAATCTTCAGTTCCATCCATTTTCCTGCAGGCAACATGATTTTTTTCTTCTTTATGGCTGAATAAAACTCCAGTGTATATTTATACCACATTTCCTTTATCTACTCATCAATTGATGGGTGCCTAGACTGATTCCATAACTTGGCTGTTGTGACTAGTGTCATGATTAGCATGGGTGTACAGATATCTTTATTATATGCTTCTTTTGATTCCTTTGGGTAAAGACCCATGAGTGGTATAACTGGATCATATGGTAGTTGTATTTTTAGTTTTTTGAGGAAACTCTAAACTGGTTTCCATAGTGGCTATACTAATTTGCATTCCCACCAACATATGAGTTCCTTTTTTCCCAGATCTTCACCTGCATATCTAGTTTTGTTGTTGTTGTTGTCATCATTTTCTTGTTGATAGACATTCTGACTGGCTGTCAATATGGTTTTATTTTCCATTAGCCTGATGGCTAAAGATGTTGACTGTGTCTTCATTTATTTTATTGGCCATTTGTACTACTTCTTTTGTTTAGTTAATTTCCCCATTTATTAATTAGATTATTTAATCCTTTTAATATTATTAGTTTTTTGTAAATTCTGGATATTAATTCCCAGTCAGATGAATAGTTGGCAAAGCTTTCTTCCCATTCTGTAGATTGTCTTTTCACTCTGTTAATTATTTCATTCACTGTGCAGAAGCTTTTTCTTTTCATGTAATCCCATTTGTCAATTCTTGCTATTATTTCCTAGGGTATTAGAATCCTATTCAGAAAGTCCTTGTCTATCCCTATATCTTGAAGTGTTTTCCCTTTGTTTTCATCTAGTAATTTCAGAGTTTTAGATCTTAAATCAAGGCCCTTGATCTGTCTTGAATTGACTTTGGTAAAGGTGGAAAATAAGGTTCTAGTTTTATTCTTAGCCTGCAGCCATACCAATGTGGCATTGGATCCCACTAGATCTCTGAAGCTAAGCAGGGTTGGGCCTGGTTAGTGCTTGGATGGGAGACCGCCTGGGAACACCGGGTGCTGTAGGCTTGGGAGAAGGACCTGGCAACACACTCCCCAAAAACAATCAGCCATTGAAAATACTATGAATAGTAGAGAAGCACTGACAGTAGTGTTTCGCTTGTTGTATGTAGGGTTGCGTCGTCCGTGGACTTGATGGCACCTAATGATAACAACAGCAGTTTTAGTCTTATGCATATGAATATCCTGTTTTCCCAGCACTGTTTTTTGAAGAGGCGAACTTTAAGGTGTATTTTTGGTACCTTTGTTAAGTATCAGATGGCTATAGCTGTGTTGGTTTATTTCTGGTTCCTCTATTCCATTGGTCTACATGCTTTTTCTTGTGTGTGCCAGTACTGTTCTGTTTTTTTACTGTGGCTCCATAGTATAATTTGCAATCAGGTATTGTGATACCTCTAGCATTACTCTTTCTCCTCAAGATTGCTTTGACTATTTAGGGTCTTTTGTGTTTCCATGTTACTTTCAGAATAGTTTTTTTTTCTATTTATGTGAAGAGTGTCATTAGAATTTTGATTGGGGATTGCATTGAATCTGTAGATCACTTTGGATAATATGGCCATTCTTATAATATTAATTCTACTGATCTATGAACCTAAGAGTTCTTTCCATCTTATAGTATGTTCTTCACTTTCTTTCTTCAATGTTTTTATTTTTCATTGTAGAGGTTTATTCCTAGGTAATTTATTTTTTGAGGCTATTGTGGGAATGGGGTCGTTTTCCTGATTTATTTCTCAGCATGTTTGTTGTTGGTGTATAGATTAGGTACTGATTTTTGTATGCTAATTTTGTTTCCTGATACTTTGTCCAAACATGTTTATCATATGTAAGAGTTTTCTGGTGGAGTCTTTAGGGTTTTTAAAAATATAGGATCTTTTTTACTTAAGACTATAAATTAATTTAGCCAGGCACAGTGGTGCACGCCTGTAATCCCAGTGGCTGGGGAGGCAGAGGCAGGAGGATCGCAAGTTTGAGACCAGAGGTAGTCTGCGTAATTTAGCCAGACCCTGTCTCAAAAAATAGTAAAAAAAATGGGCTAGGCGTGCAGCTCAGTGGTCCAGCCCTCCAGCAGTTGCAAAGCATGCAAGTACAAGGCCCTAGGTTCAACCCCCCAGTATGGAAAAAAAAAAAGATTATAAATTAATTTAAACTGTGACATTTAGAGACAATGACTGTCCTCGTTTGCAATAGAAATCTACTTTCTAACAAAAATCAACTGATGAGCCTTAATAAGCACCAGTCTTTGGCTATATGCAAGAAGTGTGAATTTCTAGTTGTAGTATTGATGCAGGTGTTCAGTTGTATATACAAAATATTAGCAGGCATTCATATCAGAAAAGGAAGATGGGGGCCACTGGAGAACATTTTAGGATGAGCTAGGTGGGGCTAAACTGGATTTTGAAGGGTGGAATAGGATTGACGTAAGTAATGCATGGCTTTTGACAATCCTGGCATTTCCTTTAATCTATAAATATTTATTTTTGCAATTATTTTAAGACAGTAGATATAAATCCATAGTGCCAAATGCATGCATTTTCTTGGGACTTCCAGCATGGATGTGTGTACTTCTGGGAAATGGGAATGCCAAGCTGATAACTCTAGTGGTGATTATGCAATATGCAGTACTGAAGCCTGCAGGAAAGTGTTGGTTTGTAGATTTTTAAAATAAGATTGGCTGGTAGGAGGAGTGGGTGGGGTATTTGAAAAGAAAAAAAAGAGGAGAGAGCAATTAAGTAAAAATGTTAGGCCTTTCTCAGTTAAATATTAACAATATTGTCAAGAGTTTGAACTGATTCATTCAAACGTGCTTTACATCCAACGTTTTGTGCAATTTATATTGGGGACTCTCAGCTTTGGTTGAGGTATCATCTTCTTTGAAAGCCTTATGAAAGGTGAAAACCTGGTTTCCATCCCTTCCTTAAGGTTGTATGCATTCATATCTCCAGCCTTTTACTTAACATTTCAGGAGTCCCAGGGTAAGAAGGGCTAATTTATCAAGCTTATTATTACATAAAGTATTCTTTCTGGTTTTGGATTTGTGCCCCACTCACCCGCAATTCTTTGGATTTTGTATCAGGCTCATTTGAATTGGAGTGGGAAAGGAACCTCAGGTTAACTTAGTCCCTCTGTGTGGTTCCATGCTAGGCGCTAAACACACATTAGAGCCCTGAGTTCTCACCTCATAATGCACCATGAGAGTGGAGAGTGGTGAAGTAATCTGTACAGGAATCTCACAAGGAACAAGGACCCTCAAGAGTTATGCTGTGGTTTCAGAATACAGTTATTCAACCCCTTCTGCCACTTAGTGTGCAAAGACACAGATTAATTCTGTTACAGAACTGAATTTCAGCTGGATAATGGAAGTTATCTTACTGTTCTTTCCATTACTACCATATTAGGGACTGGAAAGAACAGACCTTGGAAAGAACCAATCAGTGTCATAAAGAAGTTAATAAGCTATATCCCATTAGAATTTTCCCAAGAGACTTTGCTACATGGTGGGCATGCATTTGAGAAGCTGCTTATTAGTAACTGAATCTCAATAGTGATGATAATATTAATGATAATAATAACATGACTCCTAATACTAATATACTTTATGTGTTTATAATAAACTGGTGATAATACTGAGTGCTTATATGTATAAAATCACTCATTTAATTGTAGATAGTATTATTATTTTTATTTTTCAGAGATTAAACTGAGGCCTAGAGTGGTCAATAATATTGCCCATGATCTCTCAGATAGAAAATGGTATAAATCCGGATAAATCTGATACCCCAAACTATGCTTTTGACTAAGTCTCTCCACTGCCTGTTTAGAGCTGGAAAGAATTTGAGAGAAAGTTATTTCACAGATTAGGAGACAGAGGCCCCATAAAGGTAGTGGTTTGTCCAGCATCACACAGAAGCAGGGTTAGAAACTGCATTCAGGTCTGTAGTTGCAATTATATTCAAAACATTTGTCAGCTAATACAAACCACTGAAAATAGTCCTGGTGTTTATTTGTGGATTATTTGTAGATGATATGGCTATATTGTGGCAACTGTAGCAAAATTATAAAGTAATTTTCATGCTAAGGTACAATTGTGTGTGTTCAGAATGAAGGTGCTGAGAGATTATTAAAGAAACACCCACAATGCATTTATATTCTCATGTATATGGTCTTACACTTATTCATTTCACAGGTGCTCTGCATTGTCTACTATTTGGCAGGCCCTGTGCTACATACTAGAAATACAGCAGTAGACAAGACAAACCTTAAGCCTTCTCTCACAGGCCTCACCTCCTAGTGGGATAAGACAGATGACAGTTCAATTAATTAATAACAAGAAAAATATCAGATAGTGATAAGTGCTTCCATAATGTTAAAACTGGATGATGTGATAGAGAGTTCCTGTGGGCTACTTTAAATTGGGCGATAGGGGTCATGACATTTAAGCTGAAGTCTGAATGACAAAAGGAGACAGTCACAGGAAGATAAGAGAATGAGTATTCCAGGCATAAGTAATGGTTGTTATTGTTAGGTGCCATCCACTTGGTCTGCCTCATAGTGACCTTGTGTAAAACAGAAGGAAACACTCCCCAGCACTTTACCATGCCAGGTGCAGTGAGAAAGCTTCCCATGGGACAAGCTCTGAGACAGCTTGCTTAAAGAAAAGGAAGGCAGCCTGTGTTGTTGTGTAGAGTGAAAGTGGACAAGAATAACATCACACAGATGGTCAGGAGTTTGATCTTGTGGGGTTTTTTTTGAGCCAGAAGAAGCAGTTTGGTTGCTCTTCTAAATGCAGAATGAAGTAGTTCTTTTGTTTGTTTGTTCAAGGGATGGAAACCTGGGCTTTATGCATGCTAGGCAGATGCCCTACCACTAAGTTACACCTTAACCCAGCCTCTTCTGAGTACAGTGGGAAACCACTGGAAGTTTTAAGCAGGAGGAGTGATGTGATTTGCTTTTCTTTTTGAAAAATATCACCAACAGCTGTAATGTATGGGAAGCAAGAGTGGGAGCTAGGATACCGGTACAAAAACAGCAATTGATCATGGTGGCAAGGACTCAAGGGGCCGAGACAGATGGATTGAAACAATAATTAGCAGTATACTCAGCAGACCTTAACAATAGATAAAAAGAGAGAGAAAAGAAAGGGTAATTTAAGAAGAAGGCCTATTTATTTTGTTTTGTGCAATTGACACATGATGGCATTGTTTATTAAGCTGAAAGAGGAAGAAGTTTAGGATGAGAAAGTCTAGAATTTTGTTTGGACTCAGTTCAGCTTGAGATCCATGTAGGACTATATCATCCATATAGAGACATCAATCATTGGATTGTTGTTGTTGTTAGGTGCTGTTGAGTCAGTATCCGACTCATAGCAACCCTCATAGGGTTTTCAATGGCTGACTATTTCGGGATTGCCTTGGGAGTGGATTGCCAGGTCCTTCTCCCATTAATCATTGGATAGGTGAGTCTAAACCTTAGTGGAATGCCAAGCCTAGAGATAGAGTTTTGAATGTCATTTACACAGGAAGTGGCACTTAAAACCACTGGGTTGGATGAGAATACATATAGAGAGAAAGGAGATTGAAAAAGGGACACCCAGGACAAGGCCTGACACTGTTCAACATTTGGCATCAAACAGAAGAGGAGGAATAAACAATGTTGCTGGGAAGAACCACCAGGGCATTAGAGGTACATCCAGAAGAGTAAGGTGCCTTGGAAGTTAAGTTATACCAAATAAAACATTAGCTGGGTTTTAAGATGAATGTGAATATGGCATAGGATTTATGAAAAGCACCTATCATAGTGTTCAATAAATGGTAGCTACTATTATTATGTGGGCTGGTGTTTAGCTCAGTTGGTAGAGTGCTGCTCTGCAGTCTCTGAGGTCCCGAGTTCAATTCCCAGCACCACAAAATAGGAGAAGGACGTGACAACCCACTCCCAAGGCAATCCCGAAACAGACATTGAAAACCCTCTGAGGGTCACTATGAGTCAGATTCGACTCGATGGCACCTAACAACAACAATAACAAACTATTATTATACTTACTGTCCTACCACCCTGGCATCTGATCTGTTCAGATCTCATGAGCTAAGAAGGGTCAGGCCTAGTTAGTACTTGGATGGGAGACCACCTGTGAATACCAGGTGCTATAAGACTTGGGGGAAGGACCTAGAAGCCTACTCCCAAAACAATCAGCCATTGAAAACCCTATGAATAGCAGCAAAGAAGCACTGATAGTAGTGCTGGGCATTGCACAGTGTCAGATAGGTAGCATTTCATCTGTTGTATGTAGGTCACTATGAGTCAGACCTGACTCCACAGTACCTAACAATAACAACAGCCATTCTTATGGTTTCTATTATTAAGTGGAAACTTCTGGATTTTAAGCATTGAACCAGAGATTTCATTTAGAGCTTTCTAGTGGCAACAGCACAACAGGAAAGTTAATGCAATTGATCTTATTCATAAATTAAGTCATAAAAATTCTTCAGTGCTAGACAATATTACCTGGCAAATTGAAAGTGAAAGAAATGTTTTACCCAGGTCTTCATTGAGGCTTCACTGAGAAATATAGGACACATATCTTTAACATCATTCCTGAGTCATGATAAATATAAATTCTAAATTCCATGCATTTCTTTCAGAGTAAACCATTGTTATAAAGCCAAAGAGCAGTTGTGGGGCAAGAATAATTTCTAATTCAGCCTTATGTCTACCCAAAACTCCTTGCACCAGTGGCATTTACAGAGTAGATTATCTATTCTTTCTTTTCTTATTTTATGAGCACTCATTGAACTAATGTCCATGAAGTATGTTTTTAGTTAAGCTTCAAAATAACTCATTGTAGTTTGTGTTAAAATGCCCATTTTATAGATGATGAAACTGTGACTCTCAGTCCAAACTTAGTCTCAGAGTTGGGATAGAATGAAACTGAGATGCAAGCCAGACCTGTTTGACTTTAACTCTGTCATTCCTGTCTACTCCAGCCACCTGAACAAATGCACCTAAGATGCTTCTTCCTCTGAAAAGGAACAAAGGAGGCTTTGTATATAATAGAAAGAAGTAAATTAAATTGGGGACTCTAGATGGAAAATTGTTTTACTACTGAGACTTGTTAAGAAAAAATGTTTGGTAAATGAGTTTTCTGGGAGAGAAGTTTTAATGTTTTTGTTGTTTCGGTTTATTCCAAACTATTTAACTGAAATGACATAGATAAAAAGAATATAAAGGAACACACGGAACAAAATCATGGCAGTACAATTGTTGTTAGGTGCCGTAGATCGGTGGCTCACTCATAGCGACCCTGTGTACAATAGACAAAACACTATTGTACTTCTCTGCTATTCATAGGGTTTTCAATGGCTCATTGTTTTTTGGGAGTGAGTTGCCAAGTCCTTCTCCCAAGCCTACAGCACCTGGTGTTCCCAGGCAATCTCCCATCCAAGTACTAACCAAGGCCAACCCTGCTTAGCTTCCGAGATCTGAAAGGATCAGATGCCACAGTGGTACAGCTGCAGGCAGTATGATATATATCCCAAATTGCACGGATGGCTCTGCTTTTGAATTCTGTGCCTTCAAAACCAGCAGAAATCAGTGAACTCACTTATATTAACAAGGATAACACAAATCTGCAATTTGTCATTTAATCAATTAAGGAAACTGACAATAAACATACCCAAAGTTAAATGACATTTAAAATATCTTCTCAGTCAATTTAATTTTCATTTTCCTACATGATTCTGAGTAAGAGCATAATAAATCAGTCATAGTCCATATATTAAAGTAAAATGATTAGTGTCTTTAAAGAGGGTAGTACCCCTGAATAATAGGAGGAATTTCACTTAGTATAAAGACCTTAATGTTTGTTTTCCACATTTTCTTTACCAAAAAGAATGATGATACTGATGCTGACTACCAAGAAGTGTGAAGGGCCTGAGATTTTACTCTTGTTGCAAAGTAACAGAGATTAGTAGATCCTAGCACATGACATGCCTACAGCCATACCACTATGGCGTCCGATCCCATCAGCTCTTGGAAGCTAAGCAGGATTGGGCCTGGTTAGTACCCCTAGGAATACCAGATGCTGTAGCCTTGGGAGAAGGACCCAGCAACCTACTCCCAAAAAACAATCAGCCTTTGAAAACCCTATGAATAGCAGAAAAGCAGTAGCAATACTGTCTCCCCTGTTGTATGTAGGGTCGCTATGAGTCAGAAACTGACTTGATGATACCTAACAACAACAACAAAAGCACATGACACTGAACTCCTATGTCAGTGACAAAGGACTATCCTACTGAGCACAGCTGAGGGCATGTGCTTCTCATTTGCACTGGTTTCCTATGTTACTCATGTCCAAGGTAGGTGACTTGGTGCAGCCCTGGCAGATGGTGCATATGCAGTGATTCTTTGTCATAGCGGAGGGATCCCAGGCTTAGGAGATCCCAATTTTATGAGATGTTGGAACCAAACCTGTCCAATATCTAGTCTGAGTGAAAAATTACTATTCTTGCCATGAAACAACTCTTCCTTGTGCTCTATAGAGCTACCCTGTCTCTGTTTTCCAAGCCTGTTTGGCACATAAGTATCTTTGAAAGAATTGTTGAGAGCAAACACTGTAAGAAATATATAAATTTTGGGGAGAATGACTTCACAACAGTGAAGGTGGTGATGACCGATAACAGATATTGAGCTCCCATGCCCAGACATTAGTCCAAGCTCTGTACTTACATAATCTCATAAACTCCATTACAATCCTAGAAGTAGACAATATTATCTATGTTTACATGTAAGTATAGCTGAGATGTAGAAGTTAAATGACTTCCCCAGGGTCACATACACAGAAAGTGGAAGAGCTAACACTTTAATGTGAGTCTATGTCATTTCAAAATCTGTGCCCTATATCCTGACATTAGCTTGCTGCTTCACAAAATATATTTAGACTTGTATATATTTCACAGAGGAAACAAATTTTTATTTAAAAACAGATGGGATTTAGAATGCATCTATGAAGGCACAATGTTTCTTCCTACCAAGATATCAAGGAAGACTGTCTTATTAGTGAACCTGTTCACAGTGTTAGCTTTCTGTTACTGTAACAAATACCTGAGGTAATCATTTTATAATGAGACCAGGTTGGTTTTTGTCTCACATTTTAGAGGTTTCAGTGCATGATCAGTTGGGCCCATTGCTTTGGGTCTGGCAGCATATCATGACAGGAACAAGTGGCAGAGCAAAACTGCTCACCTCCTGGTGGCTAGGAAGCAAAAAAGAATGATCTCCTAGAAGTGCATGCCCATAATGACCTGAAGACCTTCCACTAGGCCCCACCTCTTCAAGTCTCCACCACCTCCCAGCAAGCTGAGTTTTAAAAGATGAGTAGAAATTTGATCTCCTTGTTGATGTGCTTCATTGCATTTACTATAATCTGTGCTGTTTAATCTGTTCAGTGCTTACTTATGTATGGCCTATCTCCTATGACTTTCATACCTACTTCTGTACTCACAGGCACAAGTATTGTGCCTAGAACAAAGTCAGTGCTCAGTATTGAATGAATGAATGAATGAATGTTAAAGATTAAGTTTTTCTTGTATTCTTCATGATCGTCTTTTGCATGTTGTTGTTGTTAGGTGCCGTGAAGTCAGGCTTGGTTCATAGCAACCCTATGCACCACAGAACGAAACACTCCCAGACACTGTGCCATGCACACAATCTTTTTATGTTTGAGCCCATTTATGCAGACACTGTGTTTCTTCTCATTTTGAGTCCTGCAGTATCAGCAAATGGAGGTCCCAGGGTCTTTACTTCTTTCCTGTCACTAAAGTTGATACTTCTTTGAGGAGGCAACTCTTCCCTATTCTTTTGAATGCATTCCAGACGTGGGGGGGTGGGGGCTCTTTTTCCAGCATTGTATGTGTATATGTGTGTGTGTTACATTTATAGTCTGAAAAAATTATTTTATTATAGGTTTCTTTCAGGAAAACTTTTTAGTTTACCATTATGGCAATATAGTATCTATATTCTATATCAGACAGGAGGCATAGTGGACTGAGTTGATTGGTAGATTCACTCATTTTTCATTCAATGTTTTCTCAGAATCTCCTATGTGTATGGCACTAGATGTTGAACAGTCACACAGAAGCCAAACACTTGACCCCTGCCCACAAAGAAATTTAATGTAGCCATAAGACAATGTGTAGGCACATTGTATAAGAAAAAAACAAAGCAGTGAGGCATAACTACCCACTCCAAACAAACACTATATAGAGTTAAAGGAAGATTTCCTGGATATTCCCTGAGAAAAACCCAAACAGTAACTCAAACTGATTTTCCTCAGAGGAAAATTTTTGAACTGGATAGAGCAGATTTTCTCTGTGCTTTGGTGAATTTGTCCAAACTGACTCTGCCTCCATTTTACTTTTCTCTCCCTGCTTCTACTTCCTTTGCTCTCCCTCCTGCTCTCCTCCTTCTCGTTCTCCCTCTCTCTTTTTCTCCCTCCCTCTCTCTTCCTCCTTCTGTTTTCCCTCTCTTCCCACTCTCTTCCCTCCTCCTTTCCCCACTTTCTCTCTCTTTCTCTTTTCTTACAATAAAGGAAATATTATGTAGTAGGTAACATTTAAATATAAGCATGTTTACAGTTTTAAGAAAAACCACCAGTTAGGTGCAGGAGTGTATGTCTCTAATCCCAGAGATTTGGGAGGGTGAGGCAGAAACAGTGCAAGTTCCAGGCTAAAGGCAGCCTGCAGAATTTAGCAAGGTGCTGTCTCCAAATAAAAAATGGCAGAAATAATGGGCTGAGGGTACATCCCAGTGGTAGAGCACTTGAAAATTATGTGTGAGGCCCTGTATACTGCAGAAAGAAAGAAAGAAAGAAAGAAAGAAAGAATAAAGGATGAGTGTTGAGCTTAGAAATATCCTATTTATTTAATTAGGTGATTGCTAAATATTAAATTAATTGGAACTAGTGTTTACACAGCTGTGGTTTATTTATTCAAAGAATTTGTGTCACATATTTTTTGATTCCAGCATTCTCCATATTTATTGAAATTTTATTTTTTTCTCTGCAGCACTAAAGCATACAAGTTTATTAAGTAGTCTTACTTATCCTCAAATATGCTGATCCTGAATGGTTATAAAATATTTATGTAGGTCATTTAAGTTGAATCTGAAATGGTTTCCAATCAGAGTGAAATCATCTCTTAGTTTAAGCAAATGATGCCAGCATAAAAGAGAGTTGCAATTATACCCAGGCCTAGACTCTTTCTGCTATAGGCCTTCACCAGAAAAACATCTTAATGTCATTTTAATACATTGTCTGTCTCTTATATAACTTCTTCATGGCCCTCATCATTCTTTGTCTTAACTTATCCAAGTACAAATTGCTGCCCTGCAGAAGTTCAAGGAAAAGAAGCTTTTGTTACTTCTTCAACATCCAAATAGCTTAATACCTACCATGAAGATTTTATCCTCCTGAATAAAACCATCTGTAGGTGCCATTTCTTACAGTGCCATTCTTACCTCATACTGAGCCATCTACGATTTTACCCCTTAGAGTTTCCCCACCATCATGATTTCTGTACTTGACCTTCTCCTTCTGATTGAAGTCTTCAAAACTCAGCTCATCTTTCATCTCCCTCCTCCATTGCTCAGGGTTGGCCAAGAGCCCCTCTGCTCTCCACAGTCTCAGTCATAGGTAGAACTTTGGGTTGAAATCATCTCTCAGCTGGGCACCATGGCACTTGCCTGTCATTGCAATGATCGCTGACACAGGCGAATGGCAAGTTCAAGGCCAGAGGCAGCCAGCACAACTTAGTGAGACCCTATGTCAAAATGAAAATTAAGAAAAGGCACCGTGAGGGTACCCTTCAGTGGTAGAGCACTTGCCTAGCATGGGCCTGGCTCTGGATTCAGCCCCCAGTACTGCAAGAAAATGAATAAATAAAATAATAATCTCTCTGTATCTTCCTTGCTCAATATGCTGAAAGTTCAACAAAGACCATCTTTATGCCCCAACAGTTAGCTCTTTGTGGACAATCAGTAAATATTGAGTGAATAAATGAATGCATGGCGGCCTGTGAAACAGAAAGAAAGTTAATGAAGGGTGAAAGATCTTAAAAATACAAGTCTAGGGAAATAAGAAAAGAAGTCTGAGGAATACAGGTAATGTAAATTTGTCTATTTGTTGCTCCAAAGTTTATTGAGTGTGCCCAGGCTAAGATGTAGATGCCAAGATGAATAAAATAAGCAAGGCCTCCCTTTCATGGGGCTTACTATGAGGGCATATGCAAACAAGAGTATTATTGTTGTTTAAATGGTAAATACTATAAGGAAAAAATAAGGAGCAGGTGATGAAAGGTTTATAGGGGAAGAGATTTAGACTGGAAGGTCAGAGAAGGTCTCTGTGCGAAGGTAATTTTGAAAATGATACTAGAAGAGTGAGGTGGAAGGGAAGTAGGCTTGTGAAGCTGGTGGGAGAGCACATCTGTATGTGCAAAGTTCCAGAGGCAGGAATAAACTCAAGATATTGAAGAAGAAAATGTCTGTTCTATAGAAATTTTCAGTTACATAACTATCTTCCCTTGAGAAAGATGGAGAACCTAAGTTCAGAGGAAAGATGATTAGTAAAAGTAAAGATGTCTTATAGGTGAGTCTGAGAACAAAAATCCTCACCACCCTGCAGAGAAAGGTCCCTGGAGAAGCCCTGAGGCTCTAGCGAAGAGTCAGTGATCAGAAGGAGAGCCTGCCACAGGATGATTACTGTAATGTGATGTGCAAGAGAATGGAGAAATTCAATTGTAGGAAATTCCTTATTAAAACTACCAAGAAGAGATTATCCACCAAGAAGGGTGCTTGCGTTCTCCACCAGTTTGCCTTGTCTTGTAAACATAATCCATAAATTTTTCTAGCCCCCCAAAATGTTAAGTGAGCAGAGCCCTCCTTTCTTTGGGGTAGGACAAGTAACAGGGTGAGGGACATTTTCAGTGGCTTCTGCTGTATTTTCCATTACTGTAATAATAGTAATAACAACAGCAATTATCAGTGGTTACTTAGTGCCAATGACTATGCCGAGGCCTCTCATAGCATAATGGTTCATATGTGGACTCTAGAATCAGGTTCCCTGGGTTCAAAAACAACCTCATGCATCTGCCAAATATATGGTTTCCCCACAGTTACTAAATATGTGTGCTTTTGTTTCCTCACTTGTGAAATGGCAGGGCTGGGGAAAGAACAATATATATCCTGTGGTTCATTGTGAAGGGTCATTGGGTCATATACAGAAGTGTTTAAAATAGCGTCTCACATACACTGAGGTAAACATAAGCTTCTGTGGCTAAATTATCACAGCAACTTTTTTTTCTGCTTGTTACACTTGTTCTCCCACTTCTACACAGGGGGAACCTTTAGAGGATTATGTAGTCTTCAAGGATTTCATAGTCAAGTACAGAGCTGGGAGTTAAATTTACTGCCTATAGAGCCCAAGTTCTTAATCTGCACTCTCTCATATTTTTTATTTAAGTTAGAGATACCTGGGTTAGAAATCAACCCATTAATTTGCAGTTTGTCTTGTAATATTTTGATTCTGTGTTTCCTTTGTTTGTCTGTTTGGTTGGGTGGGGGATAAGAGAAGAAGGGCACACTTGGGATGGAAACCCAAGAGTCTTTAGTCTTGCCTAATCTTCAGATGGGCTGGGATTTAGCTCGGTTGGCAGAGCACCGCGCTGCAGTCTCTGAGGTCCTGAGTTTGATTCCCAGCACCGCAAAAAATGGGAGAAGGACTTGGCAATCCACTCCTGAGGCAATCCTAAAACAGCCATTGAAAACCCTGTGAAGGTCGCTGTGAGTCGGGTACCGACTTGATGGCACCTACAACAACAACAACAAATCTTCAGGTCTCCAGCACAGCCCAGAGAGTTCCACAGGCCCATACAGCAGATTGGATGTTAATGGGAGCTTGTGCTTTTCAGGTGCTTTTCCACAGTGTTCTCTGCAATTTAAAATGACAATTTGTAGAGAAAAAAAACAAAACTATCAAACACATGCATAGCCCCCTCCACATATACACAGCATGCTCTGGATGTTCCAGGTTTTAATTTTATTCTCAGTTGGTTAGAAGTCTATAAACATCTATTAAAAATCTCTAAAAACCACATTGTCCTCTGCACATGACCCCAGCTCTAATCATGTGAAATAACCAAGTTTGTTATAAGAAGAATCAGAATGAATCAGGGACAAGAACCCCAGTTACTTAGTGCAGTCATTTTCCAGCAGGGTTGACATCAGAAGTTCCATGTTCCAGGTGATGCTGGAAAATGAGCAAGCATGCTTTGTAGGGTATACCTCTGCACATACAACATTTTGCCAATCAGTTCCTTGGTAAATGTGGTCAGCGGCACCACGAAGACAGGATTTGTATAACCCAGGTCTGTGTTGAATTCTGTCCAAGAAGACTCTAGGCATGGAGAACACCAAAAGAGTGCTGCTTCAAATACATGTTGTTGTTGTTGTTGTTGTTGTTATTGTTGTTGTTGTTGTTGGGAGCTGTTGAGTCAGGTCCAACTCATAGTGATCTCCATAGGGTTTTCAATGGCTGATTGTTTGGGGATCGCTTTAGTGGATTGCCACATCCTTCTCCTGTTTTTGTGGTGCTGAGGATAGAACCTGTGTCCTCAGAGAATGTGGAGAAGCACTCTACCAACTGAGCTAAACCCCAGTCCCCACAAATACATAGTGATGCTATAGTCTATACCATAGGAAATTTTGTGTGGTATGTTTCACAAAAAAATTAAAATGCCCTCATACTTTAAATGTATCAGCTCACTTACTTTCACTAATCCTATAAGGTACTATTAATACCATTCCCTTCTTATGAAAAGACTGAGGCACAGGAAAGCTAAAAATTTTTCTAATAGTTGGCAGGTTTCAACCTCTAATCAATCCTGCTTCCCATAACTTTGTTACCCATCATTATCTGTTGAAGAAATGACCATGTGTGCTTTAATTAGGAGAATGTATGAACATCCTGTGCAGAGGACATGACTTTTAAAAATTAAATATACTCATTGATCAGTCATATGAATTGATCACCTTACACTTTATTTACAATTTATTTAATAAAGAATGTGTTCATATCATAAACATCTTTCTTTTCCCACATGCTGAATTTGGTAATAGTGACATTCCCTGAACATGACTCCATCTAAAATTCAGCATCTGTTCAACATAAGGTATAGTTACACCCTGATCTGCTCCAATGGTCCATGTAGACCCCTGGTTTACAAGTGTGAATCTCCTATCAGTTCATTGTAAGAACCTCGATAAGTAAAACAACAGCAAACATGACTATTTCTTGGGTGACTGTTGGATACCAGGCATGTAAATGGTCTCATTTACAAATTGTTTCTGCTTAAAGGAAGGGGAAATAGCCTCAGAGAGGTAAATAAGAACACATTTAGAAAAAGGTGTTACCAGAACAGTTTGATCCCAAGCTCATTCTCTCATCCACCTTGCCTAGCGTCCGTTCTTAACTTGTTCTGTTTTCCCTGTTGTGCCTTATCTGGGACCTGGTACCCACAGCACAAACTGTACCTCCTGACTGATTAAAAGTTAGTTACTTGGTTGACAAAGCCAGTGAAATGGAAAGTTGAACAGTTTCTGTGGAGTGGTGTTTCTTGCGCATTAGTTCATATGAATCATCCAAGGGTCTTGTTTAAATGCAGATTCTTTTTCAGTAGGTCCCCATAGGGACTGAGATTCTGCATTTCTAACAATTCTGCATTTCTCATAATTCCCAGATAATACTAATTCTGCTGATCTGTGGACCACACTTTGAACAGAAAGGCTCTACACTGAGCTGTCCATTGTGGTAGCCATAAACCACATGTGATGCTTTAAACTTGAGTAAAATTAAATTAAAATTCAGTTCTTCATTCACACTGGCCAAATTTAGAGTGCTGAGTAGCCACCTGTGGCTATTGTCCATCATATTGGATAGTGTAGATAGTGTTCCTGTTATCGCAAACAATCCTGTTGGACCATGCTGCTGTAGAATATTCAATTAATAGGAAAAGAGATAGAATACTCAGTTAATACAGAAAGAGAATTTACTTTAAGATCCCCAAATGCACTCATGCCTCATCCTGTTGACCTAAAAATTGTATCCCCTCTCATCAGCTTTTGAGTTATCCTGTCTGTACATAGGACACTTGAATCTTTGATGGGGAATTGCGTACAGTATTGCACAAAAATTACTGACAAATATAATTGTATTTATACTTAGGTACAAACGTGCTTGGAGGGGTGGGGGAAGATACTATTTTAAAAATAACACACAGCAGGATTGTCACGACTGTGACAAAAGCACCAGAACTTTATTGAAAATGCTCAAAGGCATGCAAATAGAAAGGAGACCATTGGTAGGGAGTGTGGGGATGGGGAAGGAGGGTCATGAGAGGGTAAGGGGGAAGTTACATGAGCAGTGTACAATGAAATGCATGTATGGGAATTTTGTAATGAGACCCATTAAGTTGTACATTGAAAATTACTAATTAAAAAGTTAAAAAAGAAATAGAGTAGGAAAAAAGAAAGAAAATATTATAATTAGATATGGAATTCATAAGAGAGGTCATCTGTAAACCCGGAATTCTCTAGTCTCTTTCAATCCAAAGTGTGACTTTTCTCCATTCCTCCAAGAATTCCTTGGGGTCTAGAGGCCATTTATAACTGTAATGGTGTGAGGAAAATAATTTTTGATCATTGGAAACATCCTTAAGAATTATTCTGACCTGTCTTTCCATTTTACAGATGAGTAAAAGAAGGCTCAAAGGGGAGATGTCACTTGTACTTAGTTCTGGTAGTTAGCGCTGCTCTTCTATGCACAGTGGTATTTGCTGAAGTACTATGAGTCTAGTTCTTTGCTCTTCACTGGATTGTCTACCACTGCATGGCATAGTAATCACTAAAACATAATACTTCTTTCATTTATTTTCACTGTTTGAAGTACACATAGACATTAGATTCAGAGGCAAATAGACTTGAAAATGTAACACTCAGAGCAAGTTATC
>VMDO01002905.1:47167-146461 GCA_007922755.1 Pedetes capensis | reverse complement strand
AAGTTATGCAGACTGCCTCTGGTCTTGAACTTGTGATCCTCCTGTCTCTGCCTCCCCAGCCAGGATTACAAGTGTGCACCACCACGCCCGGCTCTCTTTTTCCTATATTTTTATTAACTTTATGCTTCCCACATAAATGATTTCTTTGATACCATGCCACGACTTGTCTGGTCTTCTATCATTAGTGTGTAACACATAAAATCTGTTCTTGAGGTGGTCTCTGAACACAGGTGGGATACACTCTAGGTTATACCTTGGCTCTTATACACATGTTCTAATTTTCTTCAATTTCTGTTTGGACCTGCATATGAACAGTTGATGGTCTCATTCAATATCAACACGAGCCTTGTTCTGACTTTTGATATTGGGCTTTTCCATTGTCTCTTTCCACAAATGTAGTCAATTTGGTTCCTGTATGTTCCAACTGGTGAATTCCATGTGAGTAGTCTCCGTTTAGGGCTGGAGTTTAGCTTTGTTGGTAGAGTGCTCCTCCACACTCTGAGGACCCAGGTTTGATCCCCAGTGCTGCAAAAACAGGAGAAGGATGTGGCAATCCATTCCTGAAGCAATCCTGAAACAATTAGTCATTGAAAACCCTATGAGGGTCTCTATGAGTTGGACCCAACTTGATGGCCACTAACAACAAGTAGTAGTCATCGTTTATATTGGTGGAAAAACACACTTGTATTGAAAAGGTTGTTGGTCTGACAGAATTCTATCATGTGATCACCAGCATGTTTTCTGTCACCAAGGCCATATTTTCCAACTACTGAGCCTTCTTTTTTGTTTCTAACTTTTGCATTTCAGTTACCAATAATTATCAGTGCATCCTGATTGCATGTTTGATCCATTTCAGATTGCAGAAGCTGGTAAAAATCTCATCTTCATTTGTGGCATTAGTGGTATGTGTGCAAATTTGAATAACAGTCATAATTAACTGGTCTTCCTTGTAGGCGTGTGGATATTACTCTATTACTGACAGCATTTGTACTCAGGACAGATCTTGAGATATCTTTTTTGATGATGAATGCAATCCCATTTCTCTTTGTCATTCCAGGCATAGTAGACCATGTGATTAATTCAAAATGGCCTATGCTAGTCCATTTTAGCTCACTGATACCTAGAATGTCAATGTCTATGTGCTCCATTTCACTTTTGACTATTTCCAATTTTCCTAAATTCATACTACATACATTCCACATTCCTTTTTTATTATTTTATTTTATTTTATTTTATTTTTTTGCGGTACTGGGGGTTGAACCCAGGGCCTCGCGCTTACATGCTTTGCAAGTGCTGGACCACTGAGGTGCCACCTCCAGCCCATTTTTTAACTTATTTGAGACAGGGTCTCGCTAAATTACGCAGACTTCCTCTGGTCTTGAACTTGTGATCCTCCTGCCTCTGCCTCCCGAGCCACTGGGATTACAGGAGTGCGCCACTGTGCCCGGTCACATTCCAATTATTAATGGATATTTACAGTTGCTCCTTCTCATTTTGAGTGGTGCCACATCAACAAATGGAGGTCCCTGGTGCTTTACTCCATTCCTGTCATTAAGGTCGATTCTACTTTGAGGAGATAACTGTTCCCCAGTCCTCTTTTGAGTGCCTTCCAACATGGGGGGCTCATTTTCCAGCACTATATCTGACAGTTTTTCTCTGGTATTCATAGGGTTTTCAATGACTACTTGTTTTGAACATGGGTTATCCATGTCCTTCCATCTAATCTGTCTAAGTCTGGAAGCTCAAGTGAAACCTGTCTACCATAGGTGACTCTGCTGGTATCTGTAATACTGGTGGCATAGCTTTCAGCATCACAGCAACACATATCCCCCACAGTATGGCAAACTGACAGACACTTAGGGGAAAGGTTGCTTAAATACTTTCAATTATGGGAAGCTCATCACTTGAGAATGTAGCTGCTTTCCACCTCTTTAAGTGGTTCTAATATTAGAAAATTTTCTTGTGCAACGACAAAATTATTCTCCTCTAACATCCACAACTGACCTCCTTGTTCTGTTCTCTGGAATAAAACAGAGTAACTTTGAACTCTCTTGAATGTTAATAGCTTCTCTGGATTAAATTTCCTCAGTTTTGTTGACCACTTTTCCACTAATATATAGTTCTAGAATCTCCTTCATTTAAGTCATCCTACCTTGGACTTATTGTCATTTAGTCCTAGGACCCAGGACTAAATACAATCTCTGTGTCCTGATATACTTAGAATTTTGGGAGTATTACTTCCGTAAATGGAACCATATTACACATAATCAGAACACTGTATTTCAGTCTGGGATTAAGTCTTCTATCAGCTGTACCATACAATATTGTAAACCATTTAAAAGAATATAAAGACAAATTATAATTAGACATACTATATTTCTATACAGTTATCTATTTTTTGTAAATTTGTAAAGTCAATAGTGGCTACCACTGGAAAACAGGAGCTATGATAACAACTTCTTTTTCTAGAAAACAATAATTTGCACAAGCTCACCTGAGTACACCTACTTCATTTTTGAAGGCTTGTAACTGCTGAGGTGTGGGTGCTGTCACATTCAACATTTTCACTGCCACATCACCTAAAAGATAATTGTAATTCCAAATGTGATTCTAACTTTTAAAATTTGAAAATATAAAATATTCTTGGATGTTTTCACTAATTATTACAGCCTTAAATCTACACCATTACTAAACTGCAAATAAACTGTACCTCAACTATATAAGCTGCATTAATTTTGTAAAGATAAAAACTAAACAAAGATATTCTTAAATGAATATTTCAATCCAAAAGATAGCCAATTTTTCCCCCCTGGAAATTTAACCAATTAAGCACCTAGAATATTTTCCTGATTATTTAACAATATTAAATGAGATCCATTTACCAAATGGATGTTGAAACTATAGAAAAACAGGCCCAAAGGAGCTTGGCTTAAAATAGAAAACTATAAACTTCTTTATCAGAGTAGTTAATTTTTTCAAAGCTATGTATTAATGGTACTTTTGATTAGGAAAATGCTTAAAATTCTAACTATAATTAAAGAAAAACTTCATGAGAAACAGCTGTAACTCATACTGTTAGTAGATGTGTAAATAGGTACAACCACTTTATAACACTGCAGGCAGGATCTATAAAAATAGATATGGTGTGGTCCCACATTTCTCTACTAGGTATGAGGTACGTACCCAATAAAAATGGACATATATGTTCCCCAAAAGACATACACTAAAAATATTCATAGGAGCAACATTCAGAATAGTACCAAACTGCAAGCTATCCAAATATTTATTATACAGCAGATGGAAGAAACATAACAGTCACACAGTGGAATATTATACAGAGAATGAATGACTTACAACTACACTCAACAATACAAATGAATTTTATACACAATGTTGAGGCAAAAGGTGCCAGACACAAAAGAGCACACACTGTATGATTCCTGTTGAGATTAGGATAGTAGTTACTCGAGAGAGAGGTCGAAGAGGTCATGAGGGGGTACTTCTAGAGGTTCTGTTTATTGATCCAGATGTATTCATTTTGTGACATTTGCATACTTGTTCAAGTGTACTTGTATACTTATATGTACTTTTAAATATGCATACCATACTGTTACATGTATATTATAGATTTTCCTAATTATTAAAGTGATGTAGTGTTAATTCTATTAGCTTTACTATATAATATTATATGTCACTTAAAACAAATGTTTAAAAGCATTTAAAAAACATAAAGAAAAAAGATTCCCATAATCATGTTACTTGGAAATGACCCCTATACTGATGTATATTCTGCTAGGCTTGTTATGTGTGTGCAGTGTGAATATTTATGAATACATATGAAATGATAACCTAGAGAGATATAATGAAGTTCTGATAAAATTTTCTATTATGTCATATATATTTCTATGTAGCTCCATAATAGAAGGTATTAAAAATGCTGTTTTGTTCAATACACCAGACACCTTTCCATATCAATAAATGTAGCTTATACCATTTTAACTACCATATAATCACAAATGGAGGTATCAATTTATTTATCGAACCTACTAATGAGCACTTAAATATATTTTTGTTTTTCATCATTATTAAACCTCACACACATCTGCTCATTCCTGTCCAATTACTTCCTCAAGATAATGTCCTACAAATGGAACTGCTGGCTCAATGTACATCTTGCCAATTATCATCCAAAAAGCTTGTAGCAATTTATTTTCCCACCAGCAAGACTATAATCACAACTCTTGTTGCTGTTGTTAGGTGTTGTTGAGTTAGGTCTGACTCAGTGACCCTACAACAGAACAAAATTCTCTCCACGTCTGGCACTATTGTCTGTGCTTCTCTGCTATTCATAGGGTTTTCAGTGGAGGATGGTTTTGCGAGTAGGTTGCTGGGTTCTTCTCCCTAGCTTGCAGCAGTTGGTATTCCCAGGAGGTCTCCCACCCAAGGACTGACCAGGCTGACCTTGCTTAGCTTTTGAGATTAGGTGGGATCAGATGCCAGAGTGCTATGGCTGCAGACAATCACAACTCTAAATATGATCAATTAAAAAAAATCTTTATCAGCCAGGCATGGTGGTGCACGCCTATTATCTCTGGATTTGGGAGGTTGAGGAAGGAAGATCGATAAAGTTTGAGGTCAGCCTGGTCTCTATAACGAGATCCACGCCGACCTGAGCTAGAAAGCAAGACCCTGTTTTAAAAAAAACAAATCAAACCAAACCAAGCCCCCTCCCCAGCTTTGTTCATTTGAGAGGCAAACCCTGATTTGTTTTTTTAAATTGTAATTCTTAGATAACTAGTGAGGTGCCAGGCATGGTGGCACATGCCTGTAATCCCAGCGGCTTGGGAGGAGGAGGCAGGAGGATTGCAAGTTCGAGACCAGAGGCAGTCCGTGTAACTTAGCGAGACCCCATCTCAAAAAATGAAAAAATGGGCTGGGGGTGCAGCTCAGTGGTCCAGCACTTGCAAAGCATGCAGGTGCGAGGCCCTGGGTTCAACCCCTAGTACCACACACACACACACACAAAAAGCCAGTGAGACCAAATAAACACTTTTAATATATTTACTGGCTACTTACATTTCTTCTTTTGGTAAATACTTTTAATGCTTATTTATGATTTCTAATACCAATAAAATTATTAGCAGAAAGACTTCTATTTTTTATTTTGTGGTACTGTGAAGGTGAACCCAGGGATTCACGCATGCTTTTGCAAGCACTCTACCATTGAGCCACACCTCCAGTCCATTGTTTACTTTTTATTTTCAGACAGGGTCTCGCTAAATTATGCACGCTGCCTCTGGCCGTGAACTTGTAATCCTCCTGACTCTGCCTCCTGAGTCTCTGAGATTATAGGAATGTGCTCCCATACCTGGCTTTTATTAATTATTATTATTATTATTATTATTATTATTTTCAGTACTTGGGGGTTGAACCTAGGGCCTTGCACATACTTTGGAAGTGCTCTACTAGTGGGTTATATCCCCAGTTCATTTTTTATTTTTGAGTTAGGGTCTCACTAAATTACACAGGCTGTGTCTGGCCTTGAATTTGCGGTCCTCCTGTATCCACTTCCTGAGCCACTGGGATTACAGGCATGTGACACTGGCTTCCTCAGAAAGACCTCTAAAAGACAAAAAAATCATTTTGGGGCCAGTAACTTAGAAGAACTTCATCTTTAAATATTACTACTGTAAAGCTAGGCACAGTGGCACATGCCTGTAATCCCAGTAACTTGGAAGACAAGAGGTAGGAGGATTGCAGGTTCACCGCCAGATGTAGCCCTGTGTAATTTAGTGAGATCCTGAGTCAAAATAAAAAAAGAAAAAAATGGGTTGGGGGTGTAGCCCAGTGGTACAGCACTTGCAAAGTTTGTATGAGGCCCTGGATTCAGCCCCTTAGTGTTGTTAAAAAAAATTATTACTGTAGTATATTGATAGCAGCCCTGCTTTCTATGAATGCAGTTTTCATTTTCCATAGTTAGATTTTACTAGAAACCTTTGAAGGACCCATGCATCTGATGAAAAAAATTTAATGAGCCAAATACTGAATATTTTCCTTAATTTTTTTAAAAATAAAAGTTGTTAAACATACCCTATAATTATGACTTGTGGCAATGATACCACATTATATACATACCATGCCACTTTCCCTTGTAGACTGTTCCAAAAGATCCAGATCCAATTCTTTGTCCTACTGTAATCTGTCCATCAGGAATCTCCCAATCATCACTTGAATCTCGTCTTCCAAGTGTTTTCTTGATAAAAATAGTGCAAAAGTCAAGTCAAACCAAACGAAAAAGGAAAACCTTATGTTTCACCCTAAGTATATTAACCTATGTCTGACAGGGACATACATTAGGAAGAGAATAAGGCAGAGGCTTTTTTAAAAAATGAAATTTAAGTCGGTATTAGGACGGAAATAATTAAATAACAGAAATTACTTATTGAGTAGGTCTAACAATGCACAATACTACAATAAATAAAACAGCTCTTAATCTTTTGGAAGATTACTAGGGGGAAGACAAATACTATATATTTTGATTAGTTCTGGCTCCAAATGCCTCAAAACTTAAGTTAACATGTTACGGCAAGTGCTAATAATTTCTCTATTCTTTTCTAGTCAGTGCTAAATTTCCTTATATATCTTATGAAATCTGTTCTCTCAAAAAATCAATACATACAGTTACTTTGGTAGGGTAAAGGACGACCTATTCAACAAGTGGCAAAAAGTTAATTTTTCAAAATAAAGAAGAATGTCATTTGGTAGATATTTGAATTTTGAACTAGCTTTTAATACATATATATACATTTTTTAAGTGGTTCTTCGTGTTGAACCCAAGGCATCACTCATACTTTGCAATCTTAGCCCTTTTTTTTTTTTTTTTTTTTTTTAAACTTTCTAGCCTGAGACTGGGTCTTGCTAAGATATGCAGGCTGCCTCTCGTCTTGAACTCCTGCCTCTGCCTCCCCAATTGCTGGGATTGCAGGTGTGCACCACTGTACCTGGCTAGAACATATATGCTTAATCATGCTTTCTAAATATTTTCCTACTTTTTCCTTATTTTATTTATTTTAGTTTATTGTGGTACTGGGGAGTTGAGCCTCAGGCCTCATGCATGCTTTTTGCAAGCAGCACTCAAACATTGAGCCATATCTCCAGCCCATTTTTTACTTTATGTTTTGAGACAGGGTCTCACTAAATTATGCAGGGCTGCCTATGGCCTCAAATTTGTGATACTTCTGCCTGTGCCTCCCAACTCATTGGGATTAAAGGTGTGCATCACCACACCTGGCTTCTTTTTCCTTATTTTAGAAACAGAACATTATTGTTTCTCTTCCAAATATGCCTTTTAGAAAATTAGAGATTAGAGCAAAAATCAGTGTTGTGAAATAAATATGCTTTAAGGAAAAAAAAAAATCTATCAACTCTTAAATTTACCTGATTATGGGAATTTTGTATCACATGTAGACACATGTATCCAAAAGGCAGTATTACATTTGGTTATAAAGAAAGAAATTCAGAAAAAAGACATCATGTATTCTTACCATTCGATTTCTGTCTTCTGAAGATGAAGATGACTTCCTTTCCCGCTGAGGTCCTGGAGACTTCTGTAAGGCTTTCACGTTAGTGAGTGAGCCAGGTAATGAGGCAGGCGGGGTGGCAGACAAACCTGTGGTTGATCCTATATTAGAGAAAGGGAAAATGTAGCCATTATGGAGGAGCAAGCATGCTTATTTATCAGGGGGCAAAAAGTGGGAAGAGACTAGACTTTTAATGCAGTTCAGCTTTTAATGCATGTTTAAATATTGACCTTTTGGAAAGGGTAGGCCAAAAAGAGGCCTTATTTGTGATTAGTACTATAATTTCTTTTAGTTTTCTGGCCAATTTAATGATCTTTAAGACAGTTAATGATAAATACACATTTTGTTTACTGGTACAACGCCTAGTAAAAAAACAATCTCTAAAATAAGATACAAATACTAAAAAACACTCCTATGTTCCTGTGTCTGATAAAAAATATCAAAAAATGAAAATCAATTAAAAAGCTTACATAACAAACCTTTAATCATTTTATATTACCTCAACAGAAAAATCAATATTTTAAAAAGATAGAAACCCTCAAATGGAAAAATTTTCTAATAGTGGTCTTAATGTTAAAAATATCCCACTCTTTTATATTAGCCACTAAATTTAATTACAATCCTAAACTACAAGCTCTACTATTTAAAAAGATATTGGTCAGTGTTTCTGGAGACTTTCTCTACTAAATACAGATTATCTATTATCTGTATAACAAAGTTAATATAGGCAATGCAAGTAAGTTTCTCCAGATTTTCTGAAAAATCTCTGCTTTTGTAAGTAAGAGAAAATAAGTTCTATGGCCTCTTGGTCAAATTACTACAAATGCCAATATTTTGTAAGCCAAATGAACAGACGAGTACTCTTTGGAAGTGGGCTCAGTTAGAAGGACTGCAGTCTTTCTGATAGGTACATTTCCAAAAGCCAACTCTGGCAAATACCTTAAGTTCATGTATAGTGCCTGGTTCAGAGGTGCTCAGGGCAATGACTTCTAGTCAGGCCTGGATATAGGTGAGTAGGACTGAGATTTCCAGTTACTATTTCCATATACAGTGCTTAAGAAATTAAAAAAAAACCTTACTACTCTCAGGTGGAAAAAAGAGCCATAATCTTTCTAAGAACAAGGATATCAATGACATTTAAGTGTTGAATTTGGGTAAAAGTTTTATTATTATTACATCATACTATAGTACCATGTGAAATTTCCATAATCTCATATGGAATTTTCTAAAAGAAAATGGTATTTGGAATGTTTTTAACTAGACCACAATACATTTTCTACCCGCTATAGATAATTTGCAACATTATAAAGCCTTACTTAACTCCTTGTCCAGGATTCACAGTTCTTATCTATTAAATATCTTATCATGTAGTTTAATTATACTACTGAATACTGAATGATTTCTATCCCATTGTACGGATTTTCTGAGAAACACCTGGGCTGAGAGAGCAAAAATCTAAAGCATCATTACTCCATTCAGAGTAACTGTCCGTCATTAGTAGCAATAGTCAGTATACATAATTCTTTAAAGATATTTAAAATAAGGCACTTGTCCCAGTTTTCACTTAAAAATTTAAAAGTGACTTAACCACTAAAGTATGACAGGATAAAATGGGGGCATAAAATTATATGGCTTTTTCCTAATATTAGGTCATAATTAAAAGTATGAATCCTCAAATTTTCTTAATTAATTCATATTATGAACTAGTTAAAATTTTCTTAGGAGTACATGAAATAGCCAAAATACATTATAAATTTTTTAAAGCACCTCCCTATGTTAGATATAAAATGTACTGCATTAGGGGAAAAAAATAAAAATAGGAAGTACTGCTGATACAAAATCTCAAAAACAAACAAAAAAGCCAAAAGCCTCATTAAAATGTTTTAAAAGGGGTTTCCATTTATGTTTCTTTTCTTTAGTGGCTGTTTTGTTTTGAGACAGGGTTTCATTATGCAGCCCTCATTGGCCTGGAACACACAGGCTTTCAATTTGCATTGCCTCAGGCTTCCGAGTGCTGGGATTACAGGTGTGTGCCACTATGGCCAGCCTATGTTTTTATTCTCTTAAAAATCATAAAAATTGTTCAACATTAATACTTATCAAAGATATCACCTAAATGGATTAAAATAAAAACCCAGAGTGAAGTTTCCCCCCACCTTATTTATTCCCACCCAGAGTTTAAGATGTTATCAAGACCAGGAAGTAATAAGACAACAAAAACGACAAGAAATCCCAGCTCAGAACTTTGTTGCTTTTAAAAATTTATGACAGCATACAGAAAGTTTAGTAGTGAGTATGTGTGAGAAGCACATTCAGAGCATTCCAGCCAGGCCAAGCAGAAATTTAGCACTTAAAACTCTCACGCTTACAAACACACGCTGTGAGGGTGAGGCACAAACAGCATTTGTAGTTTATATTCAATTTGCTTTGGGTGAAAACAAGAAAGAAGAGCCCAACTACCTCTGAACACTGGGCCAGGCTCAAAATCAAACACTATTTCACTGGGGACAGAATGTAGGAGGGGGCTGGGAGTCCGGGATTGGTATTTCCGAAGACAGCGCATCAGCTGGTTCAAGGGGGCTGTTAGAAGAGAAAGAGAGGGGCAGGCAAACACAGGAAGACAGACACATAGAAGAAATGAAAGAAGTCACGGGGAATAAATAAGATGAACTGAAGCCTGCTTCACAAAATAATTCTGGACATTTAAAAAAATCTGCTTATTTCCATAAAATCCCAATGATTTTTTAAAAAATGATTCACAAAAAGGACAAGAAACGGCACTTGATTTTAGGTACTAAGCAGGCTATGTTTATGACTAAGTTAACTGTGATGCTAACATGATGGCAACATTTAAATGTTGGATGTATTGGGCAAAATTATCAACAGCCACAGCTATTAAGACACATGAAGGTCAAACTGGCAGCAACATTAATTGGTGGGTTCATGGAATAACAAACAAAACAAAAGCCCTTGTATAACTATACACTATAGTCAATACTAAGTCCTGAGTGCATAATTCGGGGTTATTATTTCAGTAGCTTCACAGATTTACAGAACTATTACAAAAGATGGTTTACACAATCTTTGCTCAATATAAAATATCATTGAGTCTGGGCTATTGTGAAGATACAGGTCACAGTGAAGAGTCCAGCTCTAAGCATGATAAGCAGTTTATACAGGTCTTCTTTATTAGATAGAAGACAACTGAGAGTAAGCATGGAGAACTTCCTGCAAGAAAACTTTAACAAAGTCTCAAATACCACTTCTCGGGAAACATAAAAGTAAGTTCTTACAAAAAGGGTTTTTTTCTTAAGAATGTTATTTTTGCTAGAGTGAATGCTACATGAAAATTCTTTAAGAAATATCAATTCAATTTCTCATTTGCATATTCTACTTACTAGACTAATAAGAGGGTAATTGAGTTTTTCCATTATGTGTCCATTCTATTAATGGACATTCCAAATACTTTTAGAAAGCTGACTGGAAATGGTTGATAAAATCTGGTAAGATGAGAAGCTGTGGCAGGCAATCCAAGGGAGTCTCCATTAAATGATTTAGCCAAGTCAAGTTTTACCTGTTTCTATGCTCAATCTTTAAGTGTTAGTGGAGGCTCTCAAAGAAAATTTAGCAACTCCTGCTTTGGAAATGGTAGAAATTAATAAAGTAGGTAAAATAATTAAGGATCTCTCTTTATATACAATATTTTAAAATTGCAGATGGTACACTTACGACTCCCTTTTATGTCTTCTCATTTTCTCTATTCATGCTATGAATTATTTCAAATTTTATTAGCAATACATGATAAATACTATAGAAAAACAAAAAACTGGGTTTTCTCTACACATTTTTCTCTGTGTCTGTGTTTCATGAAAGAAGCAAGTATAAAGAAGATGAGCAGCAAAGCAATTGCATTTTTCCCTGATTTTTTTTAAACTGAAATCACTACTTACCTCCATCACCACGAAACCCTTGGTCTCTAATCAAATCCTACAAATAAATAGTAAAGTATATTTATTCAATGTACATGATAAGGAAATAACAACAACACTGAGTTCTCCACTATATATTAACAGAATGGTTAATGCAAAATAATACCTGTCTTACAATTACTTGAAACAAAGAATATAAAGTTACCTAGTGTACATGATAAGAGCTAAATCTTGAAGTACTTGCCAACCTAACCCTATACTGAAAGAATTATCAGTTCTGATCAAATGTTGAAATCCATTTCAGGCCATTCAATGGCTTCATCAATCATTGAAGAAAATTCTACTGGCACATATTAAGAGCCATAAAAATGTTCATACCCTTTGATCCTGTAATTCAACTTCTGGGAATTTTTCCTAAGGAAATAATTCAGAAGAAAAAATGATATGCACAAAGATGTTTAGTGCAGCACTTTTCATCATACCAAAAAGTTAGAAATAATTACTTCCCAGTTAATAGGCATTTTGACATATGGTTAAGTTATGATGTATTAACTTAATAAAGTACTATGCAGTTACCAAAACAATTATGAAGTTTGAGTCATGAAACATGTTTACAATGTAATACAAAAATACAGAATTAGCTGGGTGTGGTGGTGCATGCCTATAATCCTAGTGACTTGGGAGGCTGAGGCAGGAGGAACACGAGTTTGAGGCCAGAGGAAGCCTGCGTAACTTAGCAAGACCCTGTCTGAAAAGAAAAAAATAAATAATGGGCTCATGGTGCAGTCTGCTGGTAGAGCACTTGCAAAGTATGTGTGAGGATCTGGGTTCAACTCACAAGTATTGCCAAATGAACAAAAAAAAAAAAGAAAAGAAAAAAAATTGAATGTACATCGAACACTATCATAAAAATACGGAGGCAAAGAACACATTAGAAAGGGAAAAAAATCAAAATTGTTCAAATAATGATTTTGTAAAAATTAGTCATTATTTAAAATATAGCTTTTTATAACAATGTTGGCATTAGGAGAATCTCTACTGGTAATGTAATTTGGACCTTGATAGGCAGAACTTGTATTAGTTTGTTTACCCAGTTTAACTTAAATGTGAGGGATTGAATGACCTCAAATGTCTGAAAATAGGGTCTTTGCAAACAGGCTGCATTTTGCTTGTTGGCTACAACAGTGAATTCTTTACCCACATATTTTTATCCTGTTTGAGGCATTATGTAAAGCCTTCAACATTTTCTACAGAATAACCAACAGATACTCATATAACTTAAAGCAAAGTGCTATTAGGGGTTGTGTGGTTACCAATAAATATAAAATCTTGGTGGCCTCATTACCTTTCTGTGGTTTTGTGAGCTTTCAATCTCACTGAAAGTGAGATGTACACACATGAAAATTAAATGATATAACAGCTTAAGAATTTAATAAAAGATATTGGTTTGTTGCTAAGTTACTGCCACCTAAGTGGTATTGGTGATAAAATTTTAAATACTATACATAACTACAGGATGTGGCAACCCTGATGCTCGGCTTCCAGGTTCTGTAACTCTGAGAACTGGTCACAGTGAAGCAAAAGTAACTAATAACTATAGGATTTGAAGCATTTGAGGAAGTATCTCTGAGAGCTGGACTTTGAAGAACAGACAGGCATGTAGAAGAGTAAAGCACTAATTCTTGGGAGCACTCTACAACTACGGACTGACCAAATTTGGCTTTCTCCACTCTGAAAAAACTACTGCTAGTACCAACATGCCTGCAGCCATAGCCCTGTGGCATCCAATCCCGTCAGATCTCGGAAGCTAAGCAGGGTCAGGCCTGGTTAGTACCTGGATGGGAGACCGCCTGGGAAAACCAGAAGCTGTAGGCTTGGGAGAAGGACCTGGCAACCCCCTTCCAAAAATCAATCTGCCATTGAAAACCCTATGAACAGCAGAGAAGCACTGACAATAGTGTTTCCCCTGTTGTACAGAGGGTCGCTATGAGTCGGATACCGACTCAAAGGCACCTAACAACAACAACAAGTACCAACATAAAATTATATTTTCAGTCTCACACGTGTTCTTAAAGCTCCTTGCCAATCTTTCTAATTATTATGGGTTAAATTGGATCTTCTAGCATTCCAAAACTGGTTATTTCAAAATTATCATCACTCTTTTATAGTTCATTCTCTTGTATCCCTTCCTTTCAGCATGACAGAGAAAAAGGAAACCATCAAAAAACTTCTGGTCTTGCCCTAATATCTACCAATATTTGCACAGAAGTATTAGCTATAATTTCTAAATTCTTATTATCTACCAGGCATAAAAAGCATTTCAAATCACTACACTATAGCCTCAGGGTTAAGGAGTTTGCCCAACATCATATAGTCTGTAAAGAGCTATGTCCATCTTCAACTCCTCATAGTCTCTGTGGGAGATTATTTCCAAGTTCAGGGAACTTTACTACACCAATTATTCTCTATCTTACTATCTTCAACCTCTCTTCAACCTCTCTTCATTAGCTGCTTTCTCTCCAGTTATAACATACTCTGAAGTCTTCCTTAATTAAAAACAACTGTTCCTCAACCCTGCATCAAGCCAAAGTTCTTTTATCGTTCTCTAATAGTCAAGCTTCTCAAAACTGAAAATCCTATTTTCTCACCTGCCTTCCTCTCCTCTACTAGTCCTTGATGAAGTCAAAATGACTTTTTTTGAGTGGTGCTAGGGATTGAACCCAGGGCATCATGAATATTACACTCTCTACCACTGAGGTACTTATCCTAGTCCCAAAATAACATTGTAATTGCCAAGAACAATAGTCATTTCAGTCCTTAACTCAATTGAGTCTTGATGGCAAGTGGCATCAACTACTTCAGCTTTCTTTTCTTTCTTCCTTTTTTTTTTTCTGGTATTGGAGAGTTGAACCCAGGGCCTCATACATGTTGTTTCCAAGTATATGTGCTCAACTACTGAGTCATACACCCGGCCCATTTTTTACGTTGTATTTTGAGACAAGGTCTAACTAAGTTACGCAGGCTGCCTCTGGCCTCAAACTTGTGATCCTCCTGTCTCTGCCTCCCAAGTCACTGGGATTAAAGATGTGCACCACGACACCCGGCTTTTTGCTTCAACATTCTTGAAATTTGTTTATTCCTTTTGGCCTCTGCAGCATTACTTTCCCTTCTCTTCACTATCTGAAGCTGTGCTTAGGAAGAAGAGCCCATAAAGGTGACAGAGAACAACGGTCTCTGCCTACAATGTTAATGTTCATGTTTACCAGCGTTGCATTTTTCAATCCTTTTTCTAATTTACATATACTCTCGGAGTAATATACTTTACATCCATGCCTTTAACTGACATAAATACATTAATCTACTTTGATATCTGTATCTTTATTTGAGATCACTATATTCAATTGCTATTGGACTTCTAACTTGAAAGTCTCACAGATATTCTAAAATCAGTATGTCTACAATAAAAATTATCAGGCCTGGGGATGTAGCATCCCCAGTAAAGTGCTTGCTCAACATGTACAAGGCCCTGGGTTCAATCCCCAGAACTGAAGGGAAAAAAAAAAGTTACTATTTCTGTTTCTAGAAACCCTATTCTGGTCTATAAGCCAGGTATCTATGAGCCTGCAGCCTGAACATTACCTTCTACTTCTCTTTGGCTTCTCTCCTCTACTGCTATACAGTACAGTAGATAAGTATACAAAATGAAAATCAGGTTTAAATGACTAAAGCCTATTTCAATCATCTCCCAATTGTGTGATCTTCTGTAAATCTAATTTTCTTAACAGTAGAATAAAGATAATAGTATTTAACCCATCAGTTTTTATAAGGTTCAAAATTTAAAGCCTTTTGCATAGTACTTGCACATGGTAAGCACTTATAACTAGTAGTCATTTTCAAGACTCATAAGAATCTCACCACTAAATTATAATTAGAAATTAATGTATAATTTATTAAGTTATAGTCTCCTTTCCCTCAATTTGCTCATTTTCTATCTTGTCACCAATAGTACTACTTGAGTTTAAACATTTATCATCTTTTGCTTAGAATACTACAAAAGTCACACTATTGACTTAGATGTGTTATCCTATCCTTGACACTCCCACCAAAGATTTCTCTAAAATATAGAGCTCACACTCAAATGGTGTTTCAAAGGGTGGGCATGGTACATGTGTATACATGCCTGTACCATTCAGGAAGTAGAGGCAAGAGGATTTCAAGTTCAAAGTAGCCTGGGCTACACAGAAAGTTTCAAGCCAGCCTGAGCTACAAAGACAGACCCTGTCTCAAAAAAGAAAAAAGAAAAAGGAAAAAAGAAAAAAGGTTTCAGACTCCCAACCACTACTTTAGAGATCTTAGAGTAACACACAAAGTCCTTTGGTATAGACTCTACCTAGTTTCATCTTCCAACATTTACCAGCCTTTTAAACTGTAAACTCTTACAAAATCAACTCTTAATTATGTCCCAAGTAAAAGTACTTCCATGCCTTTGTATATACTATTTCCTTAACAAAGCCTCTCCTTTCTAATTCCCTGTCTAGTGTACTTAATAAACTCCTAGTCAATCATCCTTTACTATTTGCCTTTAATGTTATCCCTTCTCTGCTCAACAATCCTAGATGCAACTAGGTAAAGTTTATTATCCCTCTGTAAACTATCATTGTATTTTTTTAATGATGATTTATATATCTGATTCATCTACTATATTGGGACTTCTTGGAGGTAAAGACTGTGCTACTTCATCTTTAATTCCTAACTGCTCAGCTCAGAGCAAACAGTAAATCTTTTTAGTGGAACAAGTAATTGAGCATGAATGAAAATGGTAAGTACTGAACACTTTGGAACAAAGGAATAGATGATGCTGATGATGTTCTTAGGTGCTGTAGAGTTGTGTCCAACTCACAGTGACCTTCATAGGGTATTCAATGGCTGACTGTTTTGGATTTGCTTCAGGAATGGATTGCCACATCCTTCTCCCATTTTTGCAGTACTGGGGATTGAACCCGAGTCTTCAGAGAGTTTGGAGCAGCACTCTACCAATTAGACCCCCAGCCCAGATGATGATAAAAATGTTATAAAAAATTATCCTGATGACATCATAAAGAATAGACATGGATAAAGAGAAATTAGTGGTGGGAAATTCATTTAGGAGGTAAATGCAATAAATAGTTCAAGTGAAGAAATGTAGGCCCAAATGATGGTGGCAATAAGAACAAACCAGCTGAGATAAACATGAAAAGGAAAAGGTGATACCTTATGACTGGTTTACAAGATGGGTGAAAAGGCAAGATATAAAGTGACACTTCAAATGTTCAACCCCGGGAAAATAGACCTCACAATCAGACAAAAAAGGAAATTATCTGAAAGGATGTTCGTTTTGAAAGTAAAGATGAAGATTACAATTTTGGACATACCACAAGCAAATCTAACTTAGAAATTTGGTTGGTATTCTTAACACTCTCCTTATTCCCATATTTCTCTCTTCTGCTTCCTTCTTTGTATTAAGGCTTACCTACATAAAGGATGACCATTTTCCTTGAGGAAATTGGTGTTAGAAAAATCCACTTAAATGGATCCCCCCAAAATAAAGAAAAGTTTCATAGTAAAAAGTAGGAAGAAAATCTGACTTTAGTATTTATCTTGCAAAATGAAATTAAAATTTATAATAAAGTTTTTCATTTACATTTAATCTTTTTTCAGTACAGGAGGTTGGACTAAGGGCCTTGTGCATGCGAGGCAAGTACTCTACCACTGACCTGCCCCTTCAATCCCTTTTATTCAATTTTTTATTTTGAGACAGGGTCTTGCTAAGTTGAATAGGCTGCCTCTGGCTTTGAACTCATGATCCTCTTGCCCCAGCTTCCAGAGTCGCTGGGATTACAGGCATGTGCCATGATGGTTGCTTTACATTTAATAAAATTTAAGTTATTGTTCTAACTAGATGCTAATTCTTAAAATAAACATATAATCAAATTTTATTGGTTATATGGCAAGCTTCTGATAGTACAAATTGAAACTCTTAATTTCATATTCATCTTTTATAGCACAATCATAATCAATTTTATAAATTTTTTCTTTTTTTTTTTTCTTTTCTGTACTTGTAGGTTAAACCCAGGGCCTTGCACATACTTTGCAAGTGCTCTGCCACTGGGCTCATCCCCAGTCCATTTTAAAATTTTTTATCTTGAAATAAGGTCTTGTTATGCAGGCTGCCTTCGACCTTGAACCTGCGATCCTCCTGCTGCTGCCTCCTAAATTGCTGGGATTACAGGCATGAGCCATTGCACCTGGCCTTTAACCATTTTCCTTTGAAGATAAGACTTTTACAGAGATGAGATGTCTTAAGGAAGAAAATCAGAATAACTGTAATTTGGTACCAGAGAAGAACTTAATATCATCAGAGATGACAGACTTCTCTGATCTGTGATTCATAAAGTCTAGCACTTTAAATAACTGATAAATGAAAGACAGCATTTACTTCTGATTTATATTACAACTATAGCCAAAAAATAAAGAAATACATTTGAATTTACTTAGTTTTAGCAATGCTGGATACTTACATCAATATTGACAGGTTCTATTGTATTTATATGCACATTGGGAGCTGATGAAGACCGGTCTCGTTGCCCAAACTGATTTCGATGATCTTCATCTGCTGGTCGGAAGGGCTGTGGAATTGGAATGGATTTTGAAGGAGATGGGCTGGTGAGAATTTGGGGCCTGGAAAAATCAAGTCATTGGAAGATAAGATTCAGAGCAATTTATATAAAAATAATAATATTAAAACTGGAAGATATGAAGATTTTATTTAATGTAAGGATCTTTAAAATAAAGCATCAGTTTAAAAAATGAACATATCTACAACAGGTACTGCCAAAGCTGCTTTGCTCAAGCAGACCTTCCAGGGACTATGAATGAATGATAAGAACAATGATTCTTATTCAGAAAACTCCAGTGGAACCTACAAATGGCTAGAAATTACCTGTGGTTAATCAGCTGAAGAAGCTCTTATCCTTTAAAGTTATACAAAAATGTTCTAGGTAGAGACTGAATAAAATCCACTATTTTTTCTAACTTTGCCATTTCTTGGTATCTGAAGTTACTAAAATGAAAATTTTATGGAAAATATTAGGAAGTTATATATATTTTTGACAATATACCTGCATATTCAGGACCCGAAAGATGTACCTGCTGCTTTCCACCAGAGTTGAATGAAAATTCTAAATATCAAAAGATCATTTCCATATTAAGATGTCCACATAGTGTCAATATCTTTCACATTTAGGAATTTTTATCAATTATTGAAACCGGAGACGAAAAAGAATCACATATCAAACATTAAAGCAAATATTTTAAAAATGTGTTTTTTGATCAAATCACCAAAATAAATTCCAGGGTAACCTATTTTGATCCTATGGATAAATAATGAAGTCTATGACCTCTGGCCTTAAAAGGAACCTGATTAAGAGAATATTGAGTTTTGAGAATAGATTGTAAGCACCTGTAAGGTGCTTGGAAAATCTCCTCAGAAAAGTGAGTATTACTTAGTAGAGGAGATACAGCTCTGACTAAACTCCAACATGGAAGAAGGACATAGCAATCCACTCCCAAGGCAATCCCGAAACAATCAGCCCTTGAAAACCCTGTAAGGGTTGCCATGAGTCAGTCAAGGGCACCTAACAATAACAAACTCCAACAGGACAAATGAATGACTCAGCACACTAACAAGTTCTTTTCATATCATGGCTATCATTTTACTCACTCTTAAGTAAACTCTGTAATCTGCATTATGTAATGGCTATTAAGCTTGAAAGACAATGTTGTGTGAATAAAAAGATATTCTGTGAAGGGAATGGGTTTGGAGAAGAATGGTAAGAATATATAGTGAGAAAAGGAATGAGTACATGACTGAAGAGCAAAGGAAGTTGAATGGTGTCAAAAAATCTCTGACTCAAGCATGTCGACAGAATCTAAATTGAACTATTGTTAAGGACAAGAAATTTCAGCTCTATGTGCTCATATTAACTACATGAACCCACTCATAAGTGATGCACAAACTGTATTATGCACTTAAAAAACTGGTATCAGCTCAATTAGTGCTGTAAGTAAGATTGATAGAACTGTCCTTTGGGAAAATTACCATCTGTGTCCTTTTTATGTTTCCTGGTTACTGAGAGTTTTTCAGTTTGTGACAGAGCATCTTCACTCTTGCTTTGACAGCCAAATTATGCTTCTGTTAAGGAATTTTAGGAGAGGTTTGAAAGTTAAGCCAGGCACTTTTGCACATGTCTATGATTTCAGCTACTATGGAGGCTGTGGCAGGAAGATTGCAAGTTCTGGGTTAGAAGCAGCCCATGAAACTTAGCAAGTCCTTGTCTCAGAATAAAAAATAAAAAAGGGGCTGCAAGTGTGGCTCAGTGGTAGAGCACTTGCAAGTCTCGGGGTTCAATCTCCCAGTAATGGGGGGAAAAAGGTGTAAAAATGACATGAGTTAAAAAACAAAGTTTTGGAAAGTATGGTTGTTAGGTGCCATCAAGTCGTGTCTGACTCATAAGCGACCCTCATAGGGTTCTTGATGGCTGTATACTCACTGTTAAACTACTTATAGGGGGATTTGATGTCTCAAGGCAATAGAGCACTTTAAATCAGGACTTAAAATTAGAAAAAGCTTGAGTTAACTACAACTGTAGGACATGGTCTAATATAATAATTGATCCGGTGTAAGTACAGGGGTAAGTCATTCCTGAAACTTACCAAGTTAGGACTATGACAGAAATATGTACTAGATAACAAATCAGAACTATGTATGCAAAGGATGTTGAGAAGAAAAAACAAAAACCAAGTTTCATTATCATGTTTAAAGAAAAGGAATGTAGATATTAGAAAATGAGGATCTCTGTCTATTACACAACATCAAAGAAACTAATACTACTTGGAGGGGGAAGGTGTGCCTTGATCCACAAAGTTGATTTGCCGAGCCTTGATGGCAAGTATATATTACAACTGTGGATAATACTTCAAGTTATCCTACTCTGATGTATTAAATATCTGATCCAGGTCCTAATTCTACACTTAACAAAAACAATCTTCTGATTATAATTTGGCTTCCATAATATCTTACAAAAGAAAAGTGAGTGCTGGCCCATCTAACATAAGAAGTCTAGCTTAGATAACAAGTATATTTACCACTGAAATGAATAACTTGATATTCTCATTTAGTTTATTCAGATTTTGTTTAATTTAAACCAGTATATTGCTAACCCTCATCATTTCTGGGAATTGATAAAATTGAGTTTCCATATTGGGAAATCTTTACCTGGACCAAGGTAATTTATATCCTATGAAGTATCTTGGGGGTCATACAACTGGATTTCTCCCAGTGATACCTTTTTATTAAGCATGTTGCAAACCTCTTTAAAACAGTATTGAATTAAAAATAAAAAGAATTTTAACTTTAACCTTCTTCATCAAATGATCATTAGTTTATATCTCAATTTTAAGCTAGACTATTTGAAAGTTTTGAAGCAAAGTGACTAGTTCTGTTTAGTGATAATGTAAACTTGAAATGTTGTCTTCTTCTAAATTTATACATTCTTCAGCATTTTTAAGAAGTAGAAAAATATGTATCTCTTGCTTTGTATTTAAACTGGTCAATGCATGACTTCTCCAAAATTTCTTGGTTACACCCATACTTGTTTCATGACCATTATAACTGTTATCAGGACTAGGGTCAAATGTAAAAGAATTTTGATATTGAACATGATTGACTTGTATCTTTACAGAGGTAACCATATACACTGTGACATAAAAATATTAGGAAAATGATTTTATAGAGTTTGAAGATCCCTCTTATCATTTGCTCAAGACCAGAATCTATATCAGTTTAGTTATGAAGAAAATACATATGGCATAGGCAAATGGTTCCTTCATTGGAAGGCAAATGTCCTGAATTATTACCAGTATAACTTTCAGAAAAGCCAATCTAATTTCATTATGGTGTTCTGTAACTCTGCTCACAGAAGTGGGACCTGCAATTACAAAGGCATCAAAGTCTACAGAATCTGTCAGGAGAAAATGTCATAGCCAAAGGATTAATTAAAATCCAAACAGACAATAACAACATGTTGATTTAGTCATCTTAAAAACACACAGCTGCACATAATTAATGATAGAGACAGCAGAAATAAAAGGACTCCACCAGAGGTGATAACTGTTACAACATAACCAAAAAATGTAGTAGTTGCATTTCCTAGTTTCAAAGAGATAAACATGCCCACTCTTCAGTAAAAAATTCTTTTGCAGCTGGGTACGGTGGCACATGCCTGTAATCCCAGTGACTCAGGAGGCAGAGGCAGGAGGATTGCCAAGTCTGAGACCAGAGGCCATCTACGTAATTTAGTGAGACCCTGTCTCAAAAAGTAAAAAATGGGCTAGGGGTACAGCTCAGTGGCACAGCCCTTGCAAAGCACGCAGGAGCAATGCCCTGGATTCAACCCCCAGTACTGCAACAACAACAAAAAAAAATTCTTTTGCTCAATTTTCTAACCTATGAAACTTCCAGAAAGGCTGGCTTCATAAAAATTATAAGCCTATTAGAAGTGTCAACTTCTTTTTACTTCTGTAGGCTAAATACACACACACACACACACACACACACACACACACACACACAGCCTGCAGTCATAACACTGTGGCATCCGATCCCATCAGATCTTGGAAGCTAAGCAGGGTCAGGCCTGCTTAGTCCTTGGATGGGAGACCGCCTGGGAATGCCAGGTGTGGTAGGCTTGTGAGAAGGACTTGGCAACCCACTCCCAAAAATCAATCTGCCACTGAGAACTCTATGAATAACAGAGAACCACTGATAATAGTGTTTTGTCTGTTGTATGTAGGGTCACTATGAGTTGGACACTGACTCAACAGCACCTAATAACAAAAACACACAAACACACATATGCTTCTAGATATAGCATAAATAATCCTTCCTCATCTAATAAAGAGTAAACAGACCTGCATAAGAAATGTTCCAAAGCAAATAAATATCCACTTAACTCATCATTATTGTGTCTCTTTTTCCTACTATGAAGCTTAAATATATGATGCTTTTGCACTGTTTTTAAAGTTATTATTTTGCTTTATCCTCTAAAGTGACAATACTATTAAATTGTTTTTTGTTTTGCACTTTATGAATATCCCTCCCTTGTTTGCATTGTTATTATTACAGTTCAGGTCTTCATCTGCACCCTAGACTATCCTCTACTAATCCATCTGCATTTCAGTGCTAAGAGATCCTTTCTTTAAAACCAGTTACATCAGGTTAGCAATCTGCTTGAAAACCCTTCATCTTTTTCCCTGTTCTCGTGTCAAGTAAATATCAGCCTAAATTCCACAACTGTTGACAGCCTGATCTCACATATGGTACTTCTCAATTTAGTTAAGCTTTCTTCACTGGCTCTTAAATGTGCCATCCTCATTCCTTTTATTTATGCTACTTCTCTATCCTCTATCACCATGCCTGATTTATTCCCTAGGCTCATTCTGAGTCTAGTAATTCCTTTTCTTTTTTCTCTCCAGAACCGGTGGATTGAACCCAGAGCCTTGTGGTTGCCAGGCAAAAGCTCGACTACTGAGCAATACCCCCAATACCTTTATCATTTTTTATTTTGAGACAGGGTCTCATTTTTCTAGTTGTGCAGGGTGACCCTTGCCTCGAACTTGTGATCTTCCTGCCTCAGATTTCCCAGTTGCTGGGATTGCAGGCATGCACCACAGTGTCTAGCTCAAATTCTTTAAGGTCCAGTTCAGATCCCATTTTCTTCATTAAGTTCTCCTGAGCTCCCTCTCTCACTATGTTCCCTTCTCTTGTAAACATGAAAATATTTGTGTCCTTATCACAGTTTAATATATAATAAATTGCAGATTATAATTATATATCATTTTTAAATTATTTGCCATTGGCTCATATGTCAATGTTATTTTTATAAGTGGAAGTTATATACTTGTAAATCTATTACCTAAAAAGATGGTGATTACAAGGCAGGGACTCAAAATTATCTGTTACTTGAATTTTTTCAAGACTGGTCTCAAAAGAATCTATGCCGGCTTTAATCCCATTTCTGTACCAAATACACGTAAAAATGTCTAAATGATGTGATAAAATAAGTTATTTGAAAAAAAAGTCCTTAATTTAATGATTCAAGTGTTGAAAACAGTTACAATCAACCAAAAGATTCAAAGGAAGGCAGTCCAAATAACATGTCACTGAACAGCAGGAGTCAAATCATACCCAGTAGAGTCAGAGGGGGGTGCGGAAGGGGATGATCCAGATGTAAGGGCAGTCTCTGCTAAGGAGGCCTCCTCCTGTGGCATTGGGTGATGTTCAAAGAACTTGGAGACAAACAGCAAACTGTGAGGCAAAAACAAAACAAAACAAAACAAACCTAACTTGTGCAAAACCCAGAAGCTTCAATACACCAGAATACACAGTTAGATGGAAAAATTCAAGATCAAATTCCATTTTCAGAAGTAATTGTCAAAAACTCAGTTAGTTGTTTTTTTGGCCAAAGGCTTATTAAAGGAATATTATACTCTTAAATGCCTGCAGCTGTAGCCCTGTGGCATCTGATCCCGTCAGATCTCGGAAGCTAAGCAGGGTCGGGTCTGGTTAGTACCTGGATGGGAGACCGCCTGGGAATACCAGAAGCTGTAGGCTTGGGAGAAGGACCTGGCAACCTCCTTCCAAAAATCAATCTGCCATTGAAAACCCTATGAACAGCAGAGAAGCACTGACAATCGTGTTTCCCCTGTTGTACAGAGGGTCGCTATGAGTCGGATACCGACTCGACGGCACCTAACAACAACAACATACTCTTAAAGGCAAGCTCAGAATCTAAAACTAATGGCTCTCTTCAGCAAATCATGCTTCATGGTTAAAGAAGTAGAATAAAAAGTATCTAGTGCTGAGTTAGATTACTTTATCATAATTTACTTTAAAGTACAGAGTTAAATTCTATTTGCTCAAGGGATCAGGAAAAATAAGACCTTAGCAGCAGCACAAACAAAAAATAACAGAAAACGAGATTATAAAAGGTTCAATTTAATCTATTAGAAAAGCTGTAGAATAAAGTAAAAAAAAATTAGGAGGAAATTAAATATTTTATATCTTACTCTTAAATAAACTGAAAAGGGCCAAAGGTGAGAAGGAGAGATGGGGAGGTGGGGGGAAGGAAAAAGAAAAGAGGTAAGAAGAAAGAAGGGCCAGGCACAGTGGTGCACGCCTAGTGCACCAATACTAGTGAATCAGGAGGCAGAGGCAGGAGGATCACAAGTTCTAGACCAGAGGCAGTCTGTGTAATTTAGTGAAACCATGTTTCAAAAAGTAAAAAACAAAACAAACAAACAAAAAAGGGGCTGGAGGTGCCACTCAGTGGTACAGCACTTGCAAAGCATGCAAGCACAAAGCTCTGGGTTTAACCCTCAATATTGCCAAAAAGAAAAGAAAGAAGGGAGGAGGCAGAAGAGAGGGAATATATAAACATAATTTACAAAATAGCTGACAGAATCAGACCCCTTCATCTGTAGTCCAAAAATGTAATGGTCAACTTAATTGAAATGGTAAGGTATCCTCTTCCAAACTATCCTATCCTATAGACTAGGAGCCTTTATTAATTAAAAGAGAATATGAGATATAAACTAAAGGTATAGCTGAGCCAAAATTATAATTTGGAACAGAAATGATGGCTGTACTACATGTTACTCTCCAGCCATACCTTAAAAACTTCTCCATAACATCTGTACTGGACAGAACATTCCTCATTGACTTTCAAGGCATACTAGAGTCACATTACAAAAAATTTAAATGGTAGAAAGAAGAGTGGTTCTTTATGGATTACTTACTCAAGTTGGTCATAATTAACACACATCAGTGGAACCTCTGTACTACAACGTTGGTGAAATTTATAACCACACGTTTGACAGCGGAAACCCTGGAAAAGCAGCTTTCGACAAAAGTCACAAAATGCTAAGGTGAAAAAAGTTTTCCGTACCTGCAAAGTAAAAAATCATAGAAAATTTCAAAAAGTAACAAGAATCTCTTTAGCAACCAACATACTTATTCTCTTATTCAAAATAGCAAAGTTTTAGTGTATTTATACCATAAAAGCTCACATGCTAAAATACAAAAATGAAAACAAAAATGAAAAAGGGATTCGAGATAGCAGATGGGCTATACATATTTACCTCCCATCCCAATATCCAACTTGAAAAACTCAGAAGTCAAGACATCAAGAAACAAAAGACTGGCAACTGATTTCAAGTTTGACAACATAAAAGTGGAAAGGAGGGACTAGAGGCTAAAGGAAAGAGAATAAAGGATATAATTTAATTACTGTACAGAGAGGGAAGATAAGGAATACTGGTAGGTGGAAAAATACCAAACTCTTAACTGGGTATTTCAGAGTGTTGAGAGCACAGATGACTATTTCATTCTTTGTTGTAAATTCTCAATCATTTCAGTTTTTTTCAAAATTTCAATCACAAACAATAGCAGCAAATATGTTTTATATTATGATCCAGTAATATAGCTGTATTTATAAAACAGTACTTACCCTGACTAAATTTAATGTACATTAGAATTTCCTAATTAATTCTATTATATGTAAATGCTTTTCATGATACATTAAACTGATTTCAAAAGCAAAACTCTATTTTCACTAAACATTTATTTAATGGGAACAGTTATTAAAATACGTTTCATCAAGAAAATTATATCCTAACACAATCTGTCCTAGCTCTTTGACAACGTTTACATAGTTTTAAAAGTAGCATTTGTTTTCTTTGCCTTTTCTTCTATGTATTCATTTGGTAGGGCATGTGAAAAAGGCAAATGCTTATGTCTAGCCTAGTTCCTTTTTCACTTGTCTCTGGTTATATAATAGAAATTACCTTGATTTTTTTAATGTGGTCATTACTTAACAAATTAAACATCTCTTATGCAGCTAATAGGATCTCAGGAAACAAAGCATCGAAAAGTATAAAATGTTTTCACAAGTACCAGCAGTTTTTAGTCATCTGATCCTTTTGGCTAACCACTCATACTCTCACTTATCCGATAATCGGTTCAGTTTTATGAAGTCCTAGATTTTTCTTCTTTCATTAATCTACTCAATTGCTTTTCTTCCTGACATTGACCTACATTTTAAAACTATGTGTAACAGGTTGGTTATATATGTAAAGGAGAAAAAAGAGAGAGATGAAGAAGAAGAGGGAGGGAAGCAGGGAAGAAAGTAAAACATCTGAGAGGGCAAAAATATGTGGATATGTATCTGAGTATGAATTTTAAGCAACATATTTTTGTATCTGTAAGGGTACCTTTGTCAATAAACGTGGGCACAGGAATCTGTATTTCTTCTGGGTCACAATTTATGCTCAATCTGAAATTTGAGCATATTTAAACATGCATGGTAAATTAGTGGGAGGGCTGCATGTTGGTGACACTTAACTTATGTTAGGTTCTACTAAATACAAAAACCAGACAAAAGAAAGACTTGAGGAAAGTTCAATACCCAGCTATTTTACTTTCCATTTCCATCACCCTATCCTTCAAAAATATTTACATAAGTGTGTCAAGATATATGCAGAGTCTGTTTAGCCTTGTGTATAACAGTCTTCTAAAAAATACAACATGAATGTCTATTCATAGAAGGATAATTAAGGGAACCAAATTCCTATTTTTATGAACTATAATGCAATTATTACAAGAATAAAGCTAGGGGGATTAATAAAGAATGAAGTCTACAATGTACTGTTGCAATAAAAAAATAAAAAATGAGGAATATCACAGCATGACTTTGTTTTGATTTCAGAAAGAAAAATAAATGGAAAGTAATGGGGAGAAAAAATGAGAAAGGAGAAAGCTTTGGGCTTAAAAGTGTGAGCACATGTTTGTGTATACAGAAAAAGTTCAGAAGACCCCACGATAATCCACTAATCTATATGAATTTGACCTCTGGGAGATAATTTTCACTTTTTGAAAACTTGATAGGCTTTTATACCATTCCAGATTTTTTTGTGTTTTAATAGAAATGTTAATTTACAAAGAAAGCATAATCACTAAAACTCCTTAGTTTAAATACAAGTTTTAAAGAAGAAAATTGATTTTCAACTTAGGTAAAATATCAATCACAAAGTTAATCATCCATTTCATGTTCCCTATATAAAAATATATTCATAAGAACATGAACATTTTGACATTTTGAAAATGTAAAGGTACATACAAAGTTGTGTGTTGTAAGTGGAACATTTTCCAACACTTCTACATGCAACTCCTCCCCGGTAAGCCAGGAAATATCAGTGTCCCAGCCAATTGGTTTCTTCTCTCTGAAAAATGTAGACATAAGCCTTTTTTGGTTATCGTACCTAAAATACTTATGTACCTCGTGCTGAAGATATGAAGATTGGTTATTGAAGGGCTAGTAATAGGGAGATTTGGCTCCCTGGTCTTCCATCGTTAGAAATTTAAATGGCAATAAATTAATTTTTAAGTTTACCCCAAATAAATGTATCACTCTTGGACAAACAGCAGGGTAAAGAGATGTACTCTTTTCTTCAAGTCAGCTCCAGAAAAGACCTACAACAGCAGAAAATGGATTGTTCCTGGGGTCCAAAAATAAAAATAAAAAATAAAAAATAAACCCAAAAAATAAAAATAAAAAAGAAACAAAGCAACAAAGCAACAAACAAAAAAACCAACAGCAACAACAACAACAAAAAAAACCCCAGGTACGGACTTATCTATCCATTCAGAGAAAAAGAGTACTCAAGGGTCAACATGCCCCAAGACATGATTCAAAATGTGGATTCAAAATTTGGGAGTATTGGAACAATGTCAGATACTTTCTGAAAGAAAAATATTCAATATAAAATGTTATTTTGATAAATATTTTCTGAAATTATGAGTAGGTAGTAAAAATAGGGGAGTGTGTGAGGGTGCATCATCCAAATAAGTCACATTTTAAATGGTCCAAAAATTATAAAAATCCCAAACTCGAGTAATCATTTGATCAGAGTACCAAATACTATAATCACAAAAAGTTGTCAATGGCTTAACAAAATTTTTTCAAACTCCGTATAAATTTTTTTTTGATTTTTAATTCCCTAGATTTGAGAAAAGATTCTACAGAAAACTTCAAAGTTTAATGGCTGATGTTTTTTCCTTAAACAAAATTTCACAACACATACAAACCATACCCATCCTGAATTCTGTAAACAGCACAACACTCTGGGATAAGACCTCTCATCATCAGTGCTTTCTTTAGACTGTCTCGGACTGTAACTCCACACCTTGCAGGTACCTAAGGTATCATAAATATATGTAAGAGGTAAAGGGAATAGATGTTTTTTCTTTCCAAATAATTTTTTTTAACTCAGTAATTTACCTTTATAATACCTTTAAAATGTTATATGGAGTACCAGGTCAAATAGAACATCATTTCTATAGCACACTCAACATTAAAGGGAAATTATAACCCAAGTATCTATTATTTTACCAAATTAAAAAACCAAAACTGATTTTTGGTCTTTTACTAAAATTACAAATTATTTTATGTATGTGTGTGTGTATATATATATAAATAAATTATATGTATGTCTACATATAAAATAACAGAAAATATGATAGTACTATCAATATATGCCCACCACTTACAAGTAATAGATGTCAATATTTAATGTAAAATCAATTTTGATCCAACATTGTCCAAAGCTGAAAACTCTATAATGCTTTAACATTGCTGATTTTTCTTTTTTCTTTATTTCTGTCCTTCCTTTTTTTGGTAATTGTGGTTAAACCCAGGGCCCCACACATATTTTGCAAGTGTTCTACCACAGGGGTGCACCACCAGCCCTTTTTAAAAAAAATTTAATTTTGAGTCAGGGTCTTAAGTTATGCAGGCTGCCTCTGGCCTCCTGCCTCTGCCTCCTGAGGTGCTGGGATTATAGGCATGTGTCACTGCCCCTGGCTACACTGATGATTCTTAAGAGACTCCCTATTGATACTAAACATGTTGTTGTTAGACAACATGACACTAAACATAGCAGGAAGAAAATACTTGTCTTAATACTGATTATTTGTTGTTTAGTGGCCTTGAGCTTTTATTTCCTCTGAAAACCTATCCTTTTCTAGAAATCCACATGGCACCAGAGAGCCTATAAATCAAGGATCACTATTTTTCCAGTAACAGATGACATAAATTGACCAGTTTCCCATACTTCTAGCAACAGCAACTGGCCTAAGACTACATATATAACATGGACAGTATCTGAGTTCTTCCCTAAAACTGATACATGGACATTCAGAGGAGTTCTTGTTTCTTCTGTAGTACAGTGCACCAAGAGAATACAAATCTGGAGCCCCCAGAATGCTGAGAAAATCTGGTTACAGAATAAAGCTAACACAGGGAAAAATAACAGATGACATTGGGAATGAGGAGGGACAAAGCAAAGGAAAGAGACAGTTATTCCTAATGATTAGTCCTTCCAATGCCTTATCGCCCCAGGATAATTTGGTGTGAATTCAAAAAGGCAGTAGGAAAACAGAGGGTAACAGTATTCACAGTAGAGGAGTCAGAAAAGAGGTGATGTTCTAGTTAATTACAATAAAATTAGCCATCCTGTTCATTTCAATCACATTAAAGTACTTGGCAACTCAGAAGTTCTCAAAGAAATATGAAATCTTATGTTCAGGGAGGGAAATGGAATAAAGTTGAACATAAGGTAGCAGAACTTAAATAATATATTGAAGGGGGCATAATCCAGAAAGTCTAAATAGGACCTATGATTAGAAATAATATGAGGCAGATTTTAGTTGAATATAAACTCTGAAACTACGCAGCAAGGGAAGTTTGTGATGAGGGAGTGGACTCATCTTTAGAAATACTGAAGGAGTGACTGGATTGGTACAGTTCAATCCTCATTATTCATGAAGATATATTTGTGAATGTCTACTCACTAAAATTTATTTGTAATTCCAAATCAGTACTTTTATTAGTTTTGTGGATATAAGCTCATCAGCAAAAAAATGTATACCACTTGATGCATGTACCTTCCCCAGCTGAGGTTGAACGTGAGTCTGTCTTCTTGTTTCAATTTTCATACTACAAACAAGTACCCTATGCATGGCTTATGTACTGCTATGTTTTTCAGATTTTTGTGCTTTTTGTTTAAAATGGCTTCCTAGCATAGTGATGAAGTGTTGTTTAGAGCTCCTAAGTATAAGAACGCTATAATGTGCCTGGGAGAGAAGGTGTTAGGGAAACGTCCTTCAGGCAAGAGCTATAGTGGTTTCAATGATGAGTTTAATGTTAATGAATCAACAATGTATATTAAATAAGGTGTCTGTAAGTGGAAACATACAAAGAACAAGGTTATATACCAACCGGGGGAAAAATATATCTAATGGTTCATAGAAACTTAACTCGTGAATTCAAGGGATTTGAGGGCTGATCAAGGATAAAGATATGACCACATGGTGGCAGTAGTATACATGAGCTTAATAAGGACGTTCCTTTCACAGGTTTGATAGGTTTGAAGGCAGGGGAAAATTTTTTTTTTTTTTTTTTTTTTTTTTTTCGGTACTGGGGGTTGAACCCAGGGCCTCGCGCTTGCAAAAGCCTGCATGCTTTGCCAGTGCTGGACTGCTGAGCTGTGCCCTCAGCACCTCCCCCCTCCCTTTTTTTTTTTTTTTAAACTTTTTGAGACAGGGTCTCACTAAATTACACAGACTGCCTCTGGTCTCGAATCTGCGATCCTCCTGCTTCCACCTCCCCATCCGCTGGGATTACAGGCGTGCGCCACCACGCCCAGCAAGGCAGGGGAAGTTTTTACAGCGTAAGACCATCTAGAGGCCAAGGCTGGGGGGAAAGGATACAAGGGAACTCCCAGGGGAGAAGGCCACAGGAGAGGGGACTTATATGACTAGGTAAGGGTGCTCAACAGCCTGGCAGGGAGTCACCTGATGAAACAGCTCCAAGCTATGGCTAGCAGGTATCAGTAAAGTAGTTTTGTAGGGTTTGTAAAGCAGGCAGGCTCTCAGTGACCAAAAATCTGCTCATCAGGATTATGCTTAAAACAATCATGTGTCAAAGTTTAGTTTGGTACAAGCACACTGTTGCCTTTTTCCCCCTAATGCTGGAGACTGAAACTAAGGCCCTGAACTTGCTAAGCAAGCGCTCTATGATTGAGCTAAATCCTCAATCCCACAAGCACACTTTTAAGCTCACAGTCTATTGTGAAGATACAACCTTGGGGTCAATAATCAGAAGCCATCTCTCGCTCATTTATATAAAAATAGCTCTGTATTTCCCCTAGGAGTAATAGTTCAGTATTCATTAATTCAAAGTTTGTAGTGAAATTCATACAACATAATAACTACTGCAAATAATGAAAAGTGGCTGTACCTTCCAGAAATAATGAACCAAAGGGAAAAGCTCACGCTTTCTCTCTGCCACTCATATTCTGCCTATACTAGTGCAAAATCTGTCTGACTGGAGAAGCTATATTTAATTTTAAACCTCATCCAATCCATTCTATCTTATGTTACCATAAACATCTTTGTAAGAGGTATCTTTTCTCTCAATCTGTCTCTGTCTCTGTCTCTGTCTCTCTCTCTCTCTCTCTCACACACACACACACACACACAGAGAGAGAGAGAGACAGAGAGAGAGAGAGAGAGAGAGAGAGAGAGAGAGAGAGAGAGAGTTCTGAGAATCAGATAAAAGCCTCTGATGCTCTCTCTGAAACAAAATTTCACAGGGTTCAAGCAACCTGGAGACCATGCACATAGATTGCTTAGGAGTCCACTTAACACCGAACCCATTCTAAAATATAATCTTACATTTCATTAGTCTGCTTAATTTTTTCATTGTCTTATAGGACAAAATTCAAATTCTGTACTGTGGCATAAAAGGCCATCAATGGCCATGGGCTATTTCCCCTCAACCTCTCTGGTAATTTCCCTCATGTACTCCAGTAATGCCCTCTAACTATGGCTATGTTCCCTTATGTTTCTCTGCTCATGCTGCTTCTAAGTTGAATGTATATTTTATCAGTGGACATAAATTTTGTTTTGCACTCTATTACCAAAGTAAAATCATCAACCAGCTCCTACTTGACCTATATTTGTAGGCTGAATTTTTGTGCTAATTACTGTTTCATGATTGTGTCTGTGCAGAGGAGAGAACAACTAAAACAGACCCTCATATGCAAAGGAAATTGAATAAAGGCAGCATCTGAAATAGGGTAAAAATGAACTTTTTAATATTTGATGTTGGGAAAACTGGAATCAATCTAGAAAACAAAAGTTCACCCATACTTCCTACTGTATATCAGGATATACTCCAAATGGATCAAAGACTTAAATGCAGGAAGAAAGGAAGAAAGGAAGGAAGGAACACATCATAAATGAACTAGAAGAAAACAGGTTGTTCGGTGTCCTCAAGTCAGGTCTGACTCACAGCAACCCTATGTACAGCAGAATGAAACACTCTCCAACACCGTGCATTGCCCAGCACTATTGTCAGTGCTTCTCTGGTATTCATAGGGTTTTCAGTGGTGGATTGTTTCAGGAGTGGATTGCCAAGTCCTTTTCTCTAGCCTGCAATACCTGGTATTCCCAGGCAGTCTCCCATCCAAGAATTAACCAGGCTGACCCTGCTTGGCTTCTGAGATCAGGTGGGACCAGATGCCAGGGTGCTATGGCTATAGATAAAGGAAAACATGGCCAATTCATTTATATTCTTTGCATGAAGAGAGCCTTTATAACTATGATATAAAACCTGAAAATTGTAAGGGAAAAATATTAAATTTGACTACATAAAACTAAAATCTTTTACTGGGCACCATGTGCATGCCTGTGACTCCAGTGACTTGGGAGTCTGAGGCAGGAGGATTGCAAGTTCAACACTGAGGGAGCCTGTGCAATCTAATGAGACCCTGTCTCAAAATAAAAAAATAAAATAAAAAAGGGGCTAGGGATGCATCTCAGTGGTAGAGTACTTGCCTAACATGCACGTTGCCCTAGGTTCAAAACTCCCCTACTGGAAACAAAATATTTTTGCATGGCAAGACAATAAGTGAAGGCAAAAGACAAATGCAAACTGTGAAAATATACTTGCAATTCATATAACAGGTAGTATTATCTTTCTAATATACAAAGAGCTCTTGAAAAACTGAAGTAAGACCAGTAACCCAAGTGAAAAACAGATAAAGGTTATGAAAGGCAGTTCATAGAAACAGAAATGATCTCCAAACATATGAAAAGGTATTGAACCTCACTCAAGAGAAAAGCAAAACCAAACTTGCCATGATAGTCTTCATTCATTCAACTGATAAAAATCCAACTACAATGGTACCCTGGCACTAGACTATAATCTGTTCCACAAGTGTCAATCAAAAGTCATCTGCCAAGCACTTTTTCCCACAAGAGATAATGTAAATGTACTCACTGGTTCTGGTATCATACTGAGTGGCTAAATCAGACACACATGTACCACTCACATTTCACCAATAAGTTCTTTATTTAATTCAACTGTTATTGGTTGAGGACCAAAATGTTTGAGCATCATATAGTTTGAGTGCCAAAGTACCCTGTTTTTGACAATTTTATTGATGAAATTATGGATAGACAGGCATCTTATAATTAAGCAAGACCTATGATGCAAAAATTAAAAATATCTATCAAAATCACAAATTTCTCTTTGACCAGGCCAAGCTTATTTCTGAGAATTTATCTCATACATATGCTTGCAACATAAAAGAATGATATGCGTGCAATGCTATTCAACAAGAGTATAGATACAACCTGAAAGCCCACACAACACTTTTTTAATAAGCTATATTACATCTATAACAATGAAAATATAAAAAGAATATTTACATTCTCTATGTATATAAATGGAAAATTTCTAAGACGGTCTACATAAATACTAAAAAAAATACACAGAAATAAAATAATGAGGTATTTATATATACAGTATGTTTCTTATATATGAAAAAGAGTGGGGAGATATATATTTGTGCATAAATATATATAAATGTATATTTGTATATGGTACAATATTTCTTACATATGAAGATGAGTGGAAAAATAAAAAAATGTGTATTTGTATTTGGTTATATCTACATCAAGAAATCCTGAAAATTCATGTACACACATATACACACACCCCTAATAGAGTATAAAAGGTGAGGGGAAATTAGATGTATGGAGCAAGATTGGAAACAAGACTTTGAGATACAAATGCCAGGCAAAAGTATTACCTACTCAAACAGGAAAAGGAAAAAGAGGGAAGGTGTCTCATATCATAAGGCTAGGAAGATCAAAAAAGATATTTTCATAATGAACCAGGTTTATGCTTTTCCTCCAAACTCCAAAATTAACTATTCCTGATTAGACAAAGCAGCAATTTTTCTTTCAAAATATTAAAAAGTATCCTACCTTAATAAAGAATCAGGGTCAATGAATTCATCGAATATTTATGTGCCAAAGAAAAATTTACACCTAAACAAAATGTGTGAGTCCAAACTTTAACATATCATTTAAAAAATCAATTTAAACGATCTTTTATCAATAAATTCATGAGGATTCGTTACACTATTTTTGTGCATGTTTAAATCTTTCCATAATAAAGTGTTATTTAAAAATCCTTAAGAAATCAATCTTAAATTCAGTTGGCTATCAAAAATGTTGTGCATTTATTTGAGCTACTACATTAATTAGGTAGTTTAAGTTTTTTATAGTGTAGACTTGTACTTCAAGAAAACTTCATGATACAATGAAATCTTACATAAACTGTCACAGAATAAACATGTCAAACCATATATGGATTTTGAACACAACTTTAAATATATAGCTTTGTGATTTTATGATAATTTATATTTAGGTTGTTTTTTTTACACCAATGGCAATACTGTTTTCAAGAAAAAAATGTGATACAATATACTTACAACATGATCTTACTGAAGTAAGAAGCAGCTATCTATTCTATAAAAATTTTGCAAGGTAAAAGCAATTTTAGAATTAAGTATGTCTCCTGGTCAAGTTGAATTTAACTGGCAAAAAAATAGTAACCATAGGACTTATATATGACATCTTTTATTGCTAAACTGTTGTCCCAATAAAATAAAACTACAAAAAACTAAGGTAAATCAATGACCTCTTTAGTACTCCAAGGTGAAAAACCATCTAGCAAGAGATAGAGAAGCCCTTGCATTGTTGGTACAAGTTTAGAATTTATAAGGAATCAAGAATATCCTGGACTCCACACTATTTTATTAAAATTAAATACTAATATAAATTAATGTCAATACAGGCTAATACTGTTCCCTGCAGTCCTTTACCTCACAAAGTTGCTATGAGGATCAAATGAGAGCATGTGAGTGCTTTTATTAAAATTTCATTCTTCATGTGTACAAAGTAATAGATTTCTGCTTTGCTGTGGCCAAAAATAGGGCTAGGATCTTCCCTGGAGTTATAGTATTTACTCTAAAGTACTGCTATCCTTTTACTCTCAGCCTATTTCATTAAATCTACTTATTTGTACTGGTAAGAGTTAAAGTTTTTTAGTATTAGTTTTTCCTCCAAGATGGCTCAAACAAGAACACATCACTCTCTTCCACTCTACAAACATTTAATTGTAGCACAACTAGGGCATGATTTTAAAGCATACAAACTTGCCCTATCTGTTCCCCTTGTCTTTTTCTTTCATTTATTTTAGACACAATCAGGATTAATACTAACAGATATTTGTTCACAAATCCCACGATACATAAATCCAAAGACTCATTCTTTTAAGCATACAGCTATAGAACCTATCCTGTTAGGCAGTATTCCAGTCACCTAGTAAACCAAAAAAGATAAGCTGCTCCAACAGAGCTAAAACATCCCACAGATGCGAAAATTAGTTTAGTGTTTTAGATGCATTTTCAGATTCTGTTTTTTTTTTCCAAAAACCTTTGAACCACATGTGTATAATCCAATGCCCTAGGAACTGCACTGTCAGTTTTGTAACACAGAAACATCCTGTTACATGAATACAAAGATGTTCATATTTCAACATCGTTTGTAAGAACAACAAAATAACCTAGACACCCACCAGTGGAAGAATGGATAAACAAGCCCTGGTATATTCAGAAGTTGGAATATTTGATAATAGTTCAACTGAATGAATTACACTTATATATTATATCAACAAATACACATGTATACTTTGAAATTATAATTTTGGTTTTCTTGAAATTGTAACTTTGAATTTAAAAACAAGATGCTAAACATTATGTACATATAGTATCATACTACTTTGTCAATTAAAAATCAAAAATACTGACTTATGAATATATATGCAGTAAAATATAAAAATATGGCTGAATGTACCCCACATTTATTATAGGGGTTGCTTTTAGGGGGACAGCATGGTACAATGGGTGTTGAGGAGGGGAATACAACTGGTAAAGGAAATCTAAATTTGTGTATGTGTATAATATGAAGCAAATATAACCAAAAAATCACTATTTGTTCATTGTAGGTGACCAAACAACAGGTGTTTAATATATTGTCTTTAATACCATTCCATATAATTATTTAGAATGTTCTAAATAAGAAGTTGGGCCTAGGGTTTAGCTCAGTTGGTAAAATGCTGCTCTACACTCTCTGAGGCCCTGGGTTCAATCCCCAGCATGGCAAAAATGGAAGAAGGATGCGGCAATCTACTCACGAAACAATCCTGAAAGAATCAGCCACTGAAAACCCTACGTGGGTCACTAGGAGTTGGACCTGATTTGGCAGAGCCTAACAACAACAAACAAACAAAAAGTTGAAAAAGAAAACCTATGCATGATTTTTCCTAAATGCTAAACCAAAGCTAGCAATTTTGAAATACCTAAAAGTTATAATTTGCCTTACAAAACTATAGACAAATTATAAGCATAGTTTCTGATTAGTAATGGAAAAGACTAGCTCTGGGGGTTAGCTACTCTCATTTAAATAAAAAACATGTGCAATTAAAAAAATTGTACATAATCATGGAACTTAGTGATATTTAATACATACCCTTCCCAATCTCTAGCACGCACTATTCTACTTTCAGGTTGACTATCTTTTAGCTTCCACATGTTGCTTCACATTTCTTGATGCTACCTACATTCCTTTCACTTAGTCTACTTTATTTTTATTTTCTAACATCAGGATAATCTATTTTCAAGTTTCCCTTTTGGTCCCTAAAGCATTGTTTTATTGCTGTTCTTTTCACTTCTCTTTCCCCTATTGTGACAAACATCTTTACAGAACTTGTACCTTTTCCCATCTCCTGATGGAAGAATCCTGCTAGATAAGTCCTCTATCACTGAGCTATATTCCTGCCTCTTGGTGAGTGTTTATTTTTTATCTCATTGAGTTTTTAAAATAAATATAGTATTTTAATTTCTGCACAGCACATTAGCACTTGCTAAAACATACTGTAACTAGTTTGACATATTCAAAATTTATTTAAAGTGTTATTTATTTATTTATTTATTTTCGGTACCTCGGCCTCGAGCTTGCATGTTCTGCAAGTGCTGGACCACTTAGCTACACCCTCAGCCCATTTTTTTATTTTTTGAGACAGGGTCTCACTAAGTTACTCAGACTGCCTCTGGTCTCGAACTTGCGATCCTCCTACCTCCGCCTCCCAAGATGCTGGGATTACAGGCATGCACCACTGCATTCGGCTTAAAGTGTTAATTTTTTACCTCCTCAAATTAGTATCAGTATGTCCATTATTTTTTTCCAGTGACAACTATTTCTTTTGAACTTTTTATTTTTCCTTTATTCTATGCTGTTTCAATTCTCTCCTCTATGAAAAATTTCAAACAGAAAATTTGAAGAACTAGTACAATTAATAGTCAAATTCTCTTAGATTCTAAAATTACAATTTTTTTTATATTTCCTTTTTCTTTCTGTATGTTTTGTTATCCATCATACTATGTGAAAGTAAGTTCCAAAGTAACTGATGGAGATAGAAGTCAGAAGAGTAGTTACTTTTAAGGGTAGAGACCAAATTGGAGGGAGCAGAAGGGAATTTCCTCAAGCACTAGGAATGTTTTACATATTAATTGATAAGGCAGTTACACACATTAAAAATCATTAATAGCTACACTTGAGATTCATACACTTTACTGAGTTATATTTCCAAAACAAAGGGAAATGCAGTTATCAAGATACTTCATCCTTACTTAACCATGTGTATTCTAAGAATAAGAACATTCTCATAACTAATTACATTGTATCACACTTAAGAAAATTAAAAATTATCAGATAATTTCTAATATTCAATGCTCAGAATTTCCCCCTTCAGGAATATCTTTTATGGTTCTTCCTCACTCCAATCCCAAAACAAGATCATATACTGCATTTGTTTTTTTCTTTAGTCCTATTTAATGTAGAATAACCCCTGATATTTTTAACCTCCATGTCTATAGCCTTACTACCCTGGCATCTGATTCTGTCTAATCCCAGAAGCTAAGCAGGGTCAAACTGGTTAGTACTTGGATGGGAGACCATCTGGGAATACTGGGTGCTGTAGGCTAGGGAGAAGGACCTGGCAACTTACTCCTGAAACAATCAGCCTCCAAAACCCCATGAATAGCAACCCCTACATGTTTGTCAGTTTGCTGTACTGTGGGGGCATAGGTGTTGCTATAATACGGAAAGCTATACTACCAGTATTACAGATACCAGCAAGGTTGTCAATGAAGGACAGGTTTCAGCTAAGCTTCCAGACTAAGACAGATAAGGGAGTAGGACCTGGCAACCCACTGTTGAAATAATTAGCCATTGAAAACCCTATGAATAGCAGAGAAATTTAGTCCCTCATGTTGGAAGGCACTCAAAAGACGGCACTCAAAAGATGACTGGGGAAGAGTTGCCTCCTCAAAGTACAGTCTACCTTAATGGTGGAAATGGGGTAGAGTCCCAGGGATCTCCATTTGCTGATGTGACATGACTCAAAATGAGGAGGAAAAACTGTAAACATCCATTAATAATTAGAAAGTGGAATGCACATAGTATGAATCTAGGAAAATTAGAAAATCATCAGAACAGAAATGGAAAGCATAAACATCAACATTCTAGGCATCAGGGAGCTAAAATGGACTGGCATGGGCCATTTTGAATCAGATAATACTATGGTCTTCTATGCTGGGAATTACAGATTAAAGAGAAATGGGGTTGCATTCATCATCAAAAAAGACATAGTGCCAGGCATAGCATAACGTTGGGTAGCATTTCATTCTGTTGTACATAGGTTCACTATGAGTTGGACTCAACAAGATGGCACCTAACAACAATGACATTGACTTAGGAAAGAGTCCAGTCCCATTGTTTTATAGGATGTGCACATTCTGAGTTTGTCTGTTTCCTAATGGCATTTAAAGCTTTCCTCTATCATCTTACAAAATGGAAGTTTCAGAAGCTTGGCATTCAATGTAATCATTCCTACCAAGAATATTTCACAGATAATTTCATCCACTGAGTTTTAAAATTTCAAGATTACCTAGAAACTCTATTAGGTTCCTTCTTAGATGTCTTGCTGTTTTTTTTTGTTTTTTTTTTTTTCTCACTAATAGCTGTTTCTTTTTATGTTTTATAACTTGGCATCTTGAGCTCATCAGCAGAGCATTATCTCTGTGAATTCCTTGAGTCCAAGATGGCCCAAGGGAGGGTCTACATTGCTTCTGCCTAGTACTTCAGTGCTATTAGCACTGGAGGATCAGTTTGTTATGCTAATTTCTTGGCTTGAGGGTTTCTAGACATTGCAGGTAGAATAAATGTGAATATCACATTATGGTAAGAAGAGATGCACAGCTAAGAAAGAAATCACAGAAGATTATTTGTTACTTTGGTGTTTTAATTTCTTGAGTTCTTTGTATATTCTAGAAATTAATCCTGTCATAGCCCGCAGCCATAGCCCTGTGGCATCCGATCCCGTCAGACCTCAGAAGCTTAGGGTCGGGCCTGGTTAGTACTTGGATGGGAGACCGCCTGGGAACACCAGTTGCTGTAGGCTTGGGAGACCGATGCAGCAACCCACTCCCAAAAATCAATCTGCCATTGAAAACCCTATGAACAGCAGAGAAGCACTAACAATAGTGTTTTGCCTATTGTAGGTAGGGTAGCTATGAGTTGGACACTGAATTGATGGCACCTAACAACAACAACAATAGCAACAATAATTCTGTCATATGTGTAGGATGCAAAGATTTTCTTTCATTCTGTAGGCTCTCCCTTTACTCTATTAATTGTCTCATTTGCTGTACAGAAGCTTTTAAGCTTTATGTAATCCCATTTGTGGATTCTTGGTGCAGTTTCCTGGGCAACTGGAGTCTTTTTTTAAGGAAGTACTTACCTATGCCTATGTGTTGGAGTGTGTTTCCTATCTTTTCTTCTACCAGTTTTATGGTTTCCAGTTTTATGTTGAGGTAGTTGATCCATTTTAAGCTGGTTCTCATGCAGATTGAGAGGTATAGGTCTACTTTCATTCTTCTATGTATGGATATCCAGTTTACCCAGCACCATTTGTTGAAAACACTTTTTCTCTAATGTACATCTTTGGCCTCTTTGTCAAAGATTAAGGGGCTGTAGTTGCATGGGTGTATTTCTGGGTCTTCTACTCTGTTCCACTGATCTGCATGCCTGTTTCTGTGCCAGTACCAACCTGCTTTGCCACTAGGGCCCTGTAGTATATAGTTTGCAGTCAGGTGTTGTGATTCCTCCTACACTGTTTTTGCTGCTTAAGATTGTTTTGGCTATAAACGGTTTTTATGCTTCCATACAAATTTTAGGCTTTTTTTCAAATTTTAGGCTTTCTTTCTTCTCTCTCTCTCTCTCTCTTTTTCTTTTCTGGTAATGGGGGTGTTAAACCCAGAGCCTTCCACCTGCATGCTTTGCAAGTGCTGTACCACTGAGCTATACCCCTAGCTCATTTTTTTACTTTTTATTTTGAGACAGGGTCTTGCTAAATTATGTAGACTGCCCCTGGTCTCAAATTTGTAATCCTTCTGCCTCTGCCTCCCAAGCAGCTGGGATTACAGGCATGAGCCACCATGCCCAGCTGTCACAGGAATTTTGATACTGATTTTATTGAATTTGTAGATCACTTTTGGTTAGCATAGCCATTTTTGCAATGTTAATTATTCTGATTCATGAGTAAGTGAAGTCCTTCCATCTTCTAGTATCTTCTGTGATTTCTTTCCTTAGTGTTTTTAAGTTTGTGTTGTAGAGGTCTTTAGGGTCTTTCATTAGATTGATTCCTAACACTTTTTTGGCAGGCTATTGTGAATGAGATTATTGTTTAGATTTCTTTCTCTTCTTGTTCATTATTGGTAATGAATAATCCAATAATTAAGTGAGCAATGGAACTGAAAAGACATTTATCAACAGATGAAATACAAATAGCCAAATAAACACATGAAAAAATGTTCAATATCCCTAGCCATTAGAGAAATGGAAATAAAAACAACACTGAGATTCCATCTTACTTTAGCAAGAATGGTGAAGATCACCAAACAAACAACAACAAATGCTAGTGAGGATGTGGAGAAAAAGGATCCCTCTCACACTGTTGGTGGAACTGTAAATTAGTTGAACCACTATGGAAATCAATAATGGAGATACTTTAGAAAACTAAAAATAGAACAACTATATGATCCAGCTATACCACTTCTAGTAATATATGCAAAGGAAGATAAATTATCTAGGAATATATGCAAAGGAAGATAAATCATTATACTACTGGGACATCTACACTTCCATATTTAATACAGCACTCTTCACAATCACAAGGGTATGGAATCAACCCAGATGTCCATCAATAGGGGACTGGATTAAAAAACTGTGGTATAATTATACAATGCAATATTATTCAGCAGTAAAGAAGAATGAAATTATGTCATTTGCAGCAAAATGGATGGAAACAGAGAATATCATTTTAAGTGAAATAACCTAGGCTCAAAAGGAGAAATGTCACATGTTCTCGCTCATCTGCAGGAGCTAAATCTACTTTAAAAGGAAAAAATAGTGTATGCATGCGTGTGCACGTGTGTGTATACACATGCATGCATAGATAAATGTACACTCATACTTGTATAATAATGGAATATACAAGTTGACCCAATGTGAGGGGGGGAGGGGATTACTGAGAGGGAAAGGTTGATGGGGCAATGCAGGGGGGTGGGAAGAGAAAGGCAAAGAGAAAAACAAGAAACACAATACAGGAAGCAACTCTATGAAAATAGAAAAAAGGAAAAAAAAATGTCAGGGTATAACCCATGGTTGCATACACTGTCATTTCAGGTTAATTAATTTCTTAATTTTTTTCCTATTAACTTGTTCAGTAAAATGTTTAAGGTGATGGAAGCATTAAGAATACCGATTTGATAGTTGGATAACAAATGCATCAACTGACATATTGCTATGTACCTCTCTAACATGTGTAAAATACTAAGAAAAAAAGAAAAAAGTAACCACAGGGGAAACTTAAATCTTTATAGTCTTGCAAAAATACACAGGTTCCATTATTATATTTATATATGCTGGTGAACAGATTGCACCCTTTTGCTTAAGGTAGTACCCTACAAAGGCTTTATGGGATACCTGTATATCAACTATGACACTAGTTGAAGGTCCAGTCCAGTCTGTGTCCCCACTCATCAACACTTGTCATCTCTTTCTCGCACAGTGATACTCTGATCCTATTGAAGGCCATTATAGTAGCGGTCAGCAAACTTTACCAATAAAGTAGTAGTTTTGGAGGTCATACAGTGTGTTGTTACATAAAGCATGAAAGCAACCACTGTTCTTGATGTTAGGTGCCATCCAGTCAGTTGACTCATAGCGACCCTATGTACAGAACATACGCACAACAGAACGAAACATTCCCCAACACTGTGACATGCCTGGCACTATGTCAGGGCTTCTCTGCTATTCATAAGGTTTTGGATGGCTGATTGTTTCAGGAGTGGGCTGTCAGGTCCTTCTCCAGTTTTTGCAGTGCTGGGGATTGAACTCAGGGTCTCAGAGCATGTAGAGCAAGCATTCTACCAACTGACCTAAACCCTAGCCTCACAGTAGCTACAGGTAACATGTAAACAGATTAGAATCGCTGTATTCCAATAATACTTTACGACACTGAAATTTGAGTTTCAGTTTTTTTTCAGTCCTAGATTTCTTTTTCAGTACTGAGGGGTTAACCCAAGGCCTTGTGCATACTAGGCAATTTTCTCGACCATTTGTAATTGAAACCCCAGCCCCCCACCCTCTTTTTTTATTTTGAGACAAGGTCTCACTAAATTGTGCAGGCTGCTTCGGGTCCCGGATCTGTAATCCTCCTGCCTTAGCCTTCCAAGTTGCTGGTATTACAGACAAGCACCACAGTACTCAGCTGAATTTCAATCTTAATGTGTTTGAAATATCATTCTTTTTAGGATTTTTTCCCCAAGTATTTAAAAACATAATATCCATTTTTGGTTTGTAGGCTAAACAAGAAGAGTGAGCAGGTTGGATCTGGTCTGAGGGCCATAGTCCATTGAAACCTTAACATACTGACTCATATTTCTGGTTTTTCAGTTCTCTCTTTGTTTTTACCATATGTTTTTCTTAATTTCTGGTGAGCTCAACTCTATATTTAAATAATTGTATTTTATTAGTATTTCTATGTGAGAGGTTACTGGACAGATAATACCACAAATGTAGTGTACATGGGGAATTTCCAAAAACCTAAAGGTGATATTATAAAGACTCTTACATCTTTGCTTTTATCATTCAATAATAATACTTCTTAGAAAAACCTTAAAACTACAACTATTGCTAAAATATATTCTTTTTATAGGCTGCATTGTACTATATGGTATAGATGTACCATAATTTAAGTAATCTTTTTCCTACTAACGATATTCCTTTTTTTTCATTCCCTGTTCTTTTGTCATTATGAACAGCAATTTAACAAATACTCTTGTATAGATGTATCTACATACTGATGCTTTTATTCTATTGACTGACTTTCCAACAGTGGGAGTAATGGCTTAGAAGGCATAGTACTTGTGAATTTTCATAAATATTATCAAAGTGTTTTCTAATAAGCTACAATGTAATGAATCACCTATAATTTAATGAGTTTTCTCCCTACAACCCTGTGAGTAATAATTTAAATTCTGCTAGACAGATGAAATGATCTCATAGTTGCTTTAAGTTGCGTTTCTCTCATAACTGAGTGAATCTGAACAATTCACTAAGATGATCCTGAGGGTTTAATCTTAGGTGAGTTATTTCTATCTTTTGCCTATTTTTCTATTAGGTTGTCAATTTCTTGTCAATTTTGAATGTTCTTTGTACATGAAGATTTTACTTTTTGTTATCCAGGCATTAATATTGTTTCCAAATTTACTGACTACTGATCATTAACATTGCTAGTGCTTTTTGGGGGGCAGGGCATGTTGTTGTTGTTGTTGTTGTTGTTGTTGTTATTGTTGTTGTTGTTGTTGTTGTTGTTAGGTCCCGTCGAGTCAAGTCCAACTCATAGTGACCCTATGGACAGCAGATCAAAACACTTACCAATTCTGTGCCAGGCACACAATCTTATTTATATTTAAGCCCACTGTTGCAGATACTGTGTCAAATCCATCTGATGGAGGGTTTGTCTTTTTTTCATTGACCTGCCACTCTCCCAAACATGATGTCTGTCTCCAAGGATTGATCTCTCCTGACTACATGTCTGAAATATGTAAGACGCAGTCTGGCCATTCTTGCTTCCAAGGAACACTCTGGTTGCATTTTCTAGGACAGATCTGTTGGTTGTTTTGGCAGTCCATGGTATATTCAGTAGACGTCTCCAGCACCATAATTCAAAAGCATCAATTCTTTTCCTGTCTCCCTTGTTCAATGTCCAGCTTTCACAACCATATGATATGACTGGAAATACCATGCATGAGTCAGAGGCACCTTCATCTTCAATGTGACATCTTTACTTTTCAATACTCTAAAGAGATCTTTTGCAATAGCTTTTCCTAGAACAATGTGTTTTTTCATTTCTTGACTGCTGCTTCCACGGGTGTTGATTATAGAGCCAGGCAAAGGAAAATCTTGGACAACCTCAATCTTTTCTCCATTTATTACAAAGTTGCATACTGACCCAGTCATAAGGATTTTTGTTTTGTTGATTAGTAAATGTTTTAAATCCTTTTCACTTTCAGCAAGCAGAGTTGTGTCATCTGCATAACACAGGTTGTTAATGAGTCTTTGTCCAATCCTGATGCCGCATTCTTCCTCCTGAAGTCTAGCTTCTTGAATTATTTGCTCAACATATAAATTGAAGAGATATAGTGAAAGTATACAGCCCTGACACATACCTTTCTCAACTTTAAACCAGGCAGTGTTTCCTTGTTCTATTCGAACAACTGCCTCTTGGTTCACGTACAGATTCCCCATAAGTACAATTAGGTGCTCTGATATTTCCATTTTCTGAAGTGTTATCCGTAATTTGTTATGATGCACACAGTCAAATGCCTTTGCATAGTCAATAAAACATAGACATCGTTCTGATATTCTCTACTTTCGGCTAATATCCATCTGACATCAACAATGATGTCTGTGGTTCCCGTCCTCTTCTTAATCTCATTTGATTTTCTGATAATTCCCTGTCTACTGTTGCAGGCACTTTTGAATGATCTTTAGTAAAATTTTGCTTGTTTGTTTGTGTGTGTGTGTGTTGTTGTTGTTGTTAAGTGCCCTCAAATCATATCCAACTCATAGTGACCCTCATAGGATTTTCAAGGGCTGATTCCTTTGGAATTGCTTCTGGAGTGGATTGCCACATCCTTCTCCCATTTTTGCAGTGTTGGGGACTGAACCTAGGGCCTCAGAGAGATGGCATTCTACCAACTGAGTTAAAAACCCCAGCACCCATGGGGGAGTATATAAAAGTTTTAAATTTTATTTAATCAAATATGTCTATGTTTTATAGCTTTTGGGCTAATTGTTTTGATGAAGATAGTGAACTCAACCCCTAGATTTTATATGCAGTCTGCTAGATTTTCTTGAAAGAGTCACATTATTTATTTTCTTTGTATTTAAGTTCTTGATTCTATTTGAATTTATTTTGGTAATTGTGTAAGACGTGGATCCAATTTTTCTTCTAGTTGTGCCAGCACCAAAAGTTAAATGATTCACATTTCCTACTGACAGCCATTATTTTTTCATATTAAATCTCCTAAATTTTAGAATCTATTTCTAGATATCTATTACATTCTATTGAAATAATCTTGACCCAGATATCCAAAATGTCTTGCTTTCGTCCCAATTCTTGAGTATCAATTTGGCTATAAACTTTCATAAGACCTTTGATGACTGTTTCACTGCCTTCTAGCCCTTGGTTTTTTAATGAAATATATGTTTCAGTCTTCACCTTTGATTCCAGGGCTAGAGCTCCTAAAACCCTTGTAATTTCCTGTGCAATATGGGTGTTAGGTCCTTCTTTTATTCTCAGATTTAGGTTTTGACTCCAGTTCCTGACATACAGTTTCTAACCCCTTGGAATTTCCTAGGTGACAGAAGTGGCTTTTGTATTAATGCAGTGATTTTTGGTGGGTTCCTGGATGGGAGCTGGTCACAAAGGAGATTAAGTCATGACTGTTGTGTTGTTGTTAGGTGCCATGGAGTCAGGTCCAACTCTAGCAACCCTATGTACAAAAGAACAAACCATTACCCAAAACTGCCATGCTCAACACTATTGTCAGTGCTTCTCTGCTATTCATAGGGTTTTCAATGGCTGATTATTTCAGGAGCAGGCTGCCAGGTCCTCTTACCAAGCCTACAGCACTTGGTATTCTCATACGATCGCCCAATCAAGTACTAACCAGGCCGGACCCTGCTTAACTTCCAAGATCTGACAAGACTGGACACCAGGGAGGTATGACTATAAGCAAGTCATGATTAGAAGCTTGGAATTTTGAGCCCCATCCTCCAAGAAGGAAAGAAAGGCTGGAGGCTGAGCTAATAATCATGCTATATGATAAAGCTTGCACAAAAATTCCTGAAACATAGCGGGTATTCAAGAGCTTCCAGGGTGTGGAAGGTGACATCCCTATAGACAGCATGGAAGCTCCATACCTTTCCCACATTCCTTGTCCTATGTGTTTCTTCTACCTGGCTCTTCATCTTTATGACACCTTTTATCCTTTGCTAATGTCTTTTATAGTAAACCAGTAAATGTAACAAGTGTTTCCCTGAGTTCTGTGACCTGTTCTAGCAAATGATCAAATCTGAGAGAGCAATTAAAGAAAGCCTTGATTTGTAGCCAGTTGGTTAGAAATACAAGTCAAAACCTGTAACTTGTAACTGGCATCTGAAATGGGGAATGTTCGTACGAGACCAAGTCCTTAACCTGTGGGCTCTGTGCTAACCTTAGGTGGACAATGTCAGAACTGAGTTAAATTGGGAGACACCCAGTTGATGTCTGCAGAGAACAGTATGGTGGGGGAAAACACACCTATACATCTGGTCATAGAAATGTGTTATACTGAGAGTACAAAAGAATAAAGCAGCTTGGGTTTTCCTACAATACAGACATACTGTTAAAAGGTAGGGGGTGAGGAAAAGTCTGGTGTACTCCAGGTGGAAACAGAGAACTATTTTATTCCTGGGCAGATTAGCCTTTACTTTTTTCCTCCCTCTTTCTTTCTGAAGTTCATGAGATATCTGATGTTTAGTTCCATTCATTTTTCTCATTCTACCAGTTATGCAGAACTTTCTAGGCAAAAATTTTGTCTTTTTTTTAGAAAACAATTTTCAGAGCCTTATCACAGAAAATTTGCTCCATATATACAAAAAAGGAATTTATAGGGGCCCATTGTTGAACTCCAGGAGGCTTCATTCACACATCTATGAAGACATGCAATGTAAGCCTATTCTAGGGACTCAGCAGTCCATTATCAGAGGTCTCAAAATACCTGAAAAGCACCTTAAACTTTTTTTTTAAACTTAGACTTTAGCTAGGTTTAGTTCCCTTAAGTGCTCCATAGGACTGACAACTAACACACATTCTACATATTCTTATTTAAATTACCCTGGTGATTCCTGAAAACACATGATTTTGGCCTATGGCCAGAAGACCTCTGATTAGTACTTTGATTACTACCCAAGAGACAAATTCTCTTCTTTATAACTGCTGACTAAGCTTTATGCATCATTAGCATTTTGCTAAAAAGAATGGATCTCTTCATGAATCTAGCTCCCAGTATTTTGTTTGGTTTTTTATTCTAGTGTACTCACTTATCCACTCATGTACTTTTTATCTTTCAGAAATTCCTAAAAATTTCTAGTCCTTTAACAGCATCCTATCCTGGTGTGTGTGTGTGTGTGTGTGTGTGTGTGTGTGTGTGTGTACACACATATATATATCTTTACAGTCATTTCAATAGAATTTTTGAAGAGAAAAAAGAGATATAAAAGCAAGTGTTTAATCTGTAGTCTTGAACTACAAATCCTCTTTTTAAGAAATAACTTTATTTTAGTACTTGATTTCATCTGCTGCTACTAGGTTCTACTGCCTTCTGTTTCTGAGTGTTCAGGAAAAACACATACAGATACATATTTTGACCAAGGAGATGTTGTTCACTACTACCATTTTGCTTCAAATGTACAGGTAAAGACCTTAGAACTTGGAGCATGGCATGGCAAGGGCTCAAACAGTAACTTTTAATACTAATAGAGACTGAGGGATGAAGGGGAGTAGTTATCATTTATTTCATTTTATATTTTTATCAGTTGTCTTTATTACTTTTTATTTTCTTTTGTTTTGCTTATTCTTGAGACAGAGTCTTGTTAGATAGCCCAGGCTGGCCTCAAACTTGTGATTCTACTGCCTTAACTTCCTGAATGCTGGGATTACAGGTGTGTGCCACCATGGCCAGCTTCTTAGCTGCTTTTTAAATGAAGAAATTGTAAGTTTTAGTGGTAATATTTGTATATTTAAGGATTTTCTTAGATTCCCTCATAAATATGAAGAGCCTAGTTTACCTTAATCATTTTGATTGGGCTGAGAAACCTGAAAAGCTATTTCTAACAGCCCTAATTTTATGTTGTTTTTAGCCACAAACTCATACAATTGTTGAGTTTAGCAAATTCTGGAAGGAGAAAGAATACTGTAATAAAGACAAGGAAAAAGCCTGGAACTTAAGAACACACTTACCATTTTCTGCTGATGAAAAATACAGACAATAAAGAATTTAAGATCTACTGGGACAGGCATAAAGTGTTTTGTAACATAATCTGTTTCAAAGATAGCATTTTTATTTTACAGATAATTTGCATATAATTTCACCTTAATTCTTCTTTTAAAGCAGCATCTGTGCAAAAATATTACTTAGAAATTCCCCATCTAAGTGTGGGAACAATAATTTTAATTTCATTCTATATAACAGAAGAAAGAAAAAAGAGAACTGAATTTGTTTTATAAATTGAGCATTAATTCCTCACAAGGAATAATTTGGAGTCCACTCTACTACAACCAACTCTTCTCTGTGGAAGAAAGAACAGGAAAAATATGCATAAATTCATTTATGATAATAAACAACTCCTTTTGAAAGCCTCATTTCCTAAGTATGATAAAAATCTACAGGCTAGTAGTTGACATCTATTAGGTTTTTGTTTGTTTGTTTTTGTTTGCAGGGAGACCCAGGGTCTCACAAATGTCAGGCATGTGCTTTACCACTGAGCTGCAGCCCTAGCCCCCTTTTTCTTTCTTATTTTGAGACAGGGTCTCACTAAGTTGCACAGGCTGTCTCTGACTTCAAACTTGTACTTCTGCCTCAATTTCTTGAATCACTGGGATTACAGGCGTGTGCCAAGGTGCCTGGTTTATCTGTTAGCTTTTAAGTCTCATTTTTAATGCAGGAATTCTAAATTCTGGCCACATAATCCCTATATAACATTTATTTTTTTAAGTCAAAAACAAATTTCTGGAATACTGAACAGCAGCTGCACATTTCATTTCTGTTGTCTTGGGAGAGGAATAAAAACTACTCTAACTTTAGCTGATTTGGAATTTTTAAATTAATGTTAAAAGCAACCATTTACATTAAAAAATTAGGGATAGTTATAAGTACATTATTTTTTAAGGCTCCTAAAATACCTGTTGCGCTTGAAGACCACAGATCGTCTACAATAATTCAGCAGATTTCTCTGCTTGAAATATTTCTTACATTACAAATGTTCCAATGATGATACTCATATTGACAACTGAAAAAAGTTATTTAGATAAGAGGAAAAATATCAGGGATACAAACTCAACATGTGATAACTCAGAATAGAGATTTCTCAAAAGGGAAGAATCTTATATGACATATAGTAGACAACCAACAAGCCCAAGGTTTGAAATTCTGATTGATTCTTAACTAATATTTAGATTTAAGTGTTACTTAAGTTGTTAGATAGGTTTAAAGGTCAAAACTGACAATATAATTTGTTCCAGTTAAGGAATATAGACTTTGGTACCCAGTAAGTATGTCTTTTTTATTCATGTTTGAAATGGATGCTTCCGTATACATGACCTTTGAGTATGAAGTGATAACATATTAATTTTCAGCTAGTTTTCTAAAAAAGACAAACAGCAAAATGATGACATTAAAATTGACTCACCACTGTCCTCTGTTTGTTGGGTAGGAAGACTCTAACAATAGGTTTTTGTGGTGACTTGGGGTTGCTCCGTGACACATCTGTGGGATTTTGAAAAACTGAAAGAGATGAAGGTAGCACTGAAAGGCTAGAAGAGGAAGAAGATGTAACGGTGTCCATTGATGCAGAGCTAGAAACAGAAAAATCAGTTCCATTCCCCAGGGATTCCAATAACTGTTGTTCTCTTTGTTGGAGGGCATCTAGCTTGCTGGTGTATTCTTCATAAGCCTATAAAATAAAGTAGACTCACATTGGATCTGGACTCTGTCCTGATATTAACAAAAGAAAATATGAAATTTCATTCTTTGATTACAATCTCTTTATAATCCAGCTAAACAAGGTTTTAAGTTACAAGTTACAAAATAAGTGGTAAAAATACTGTAAATGAATACTTCCACTTTTAAATGGAGACATAGTACATAGTTATGAGAAATAGTACACTGAGAAACTTGACCTACATAAATGTCACAGTTAGATGGTCTATGAATATTAATTTAAAGAGCACAGTATTTTCCAATTTTCTGGTCAAATAATAATTTCCCTTCCAAACCACATGTTTAGTATAGATAAAGTATTACACTATATCAAAGGATAGGTGGCTTTGTTTCCATTAAATTGTATGTTCCAGAAAAGCTATAGGTACATGAAGTTTCACACTACACACAGATAAACCAAAAGAACAGAAAAAGAAGTTAAGGAGATGAGTTAAGAGAGAATTGTCAAATTTCAAGACTGAGGTACCTAGTGTTAGACCTCACTGTTAACACCAAAACCTCAATAGGCTTAAAAGATGTGTAAATGCCACTTTCTTTCTGAAGTAGCTATCAGTTAAAGTAGTTAATTCTTCTAAAAAATACTTTTTCTTCTCATTATGGATCCCTAATTACCTTCTTCCCATCAAATACTGCTTAGAGAATAAGACACGTATTTGAATATGGCTTACAAGCTGTAATCAGGAAATTCTGGACCACTATCTGTTAGGGTATCCTCATAGTAGTTTCATTTGACTAAGGCTATTCAGTCAAACCACCATTTAAGATACCAAATTCCAAAGGAACAGAATGATACTGAAAGTAGAAAGATGGAATGAATTGGAATATATGTCCATAGTGCTTTGTTGTTGTTATTGTCAGGTGCTGTTGAGTTGTGTCCGACTCATAGTGACCCTCATAAGGTTTTCAATGGCTGCTTGTTTCAGGATTGCTTTGGGAGTAGACTGCCACATCCTTCTCCTATTTTTGTGGTGCTGGGGATCAAACCCAGGTCCTCAGAGAGTGGAGCACAGCACTCTACCAACTGAGCTAAACCCTAGTGGCAATCCCTCCACTCACAGTCCACTATTGCTCTTTGTTACATCCCAAATGCAACACTACAAATGTTTGTGAAAGACTATAAAGGAGAATCAAAGATTTTATTTAATATGGCACTTCCCATTTCTTGTTGTTGTTGTTGTTGTTGTGTGCTGTTGAGTCAGTATCCAACTCATAGCGACCCTCATAGGGTTTTCAATGGCTGACTGTCTCGGGATTGCCTTGGGAGTGGATTGCCAGGCCCTTCTCCCATTTTTGCGGTGCTGGGAATCGAACTCGGGACCTCAGAGACTGCAGCGCAGCGCTCTATCAACTGAGCTAAATCCCAGCCCTAAAGGTATGTTGCTGTTGTTAGGTGCCGCTGAGTCGGTATCCGACTCATAGCCACCCTCATAGGGTTTTCAATGGCTGTTTCGGGATTGCCTTGGGAGTGGACTGCCAGGTCCTTCTCCCATTTTTGCGGTGCTGGGAATTGAACTCGGGACCTCAGACACTGCAGCACAGCGCTCTACCCACTGAACCAAATCCCAGCCCCTCCCATTTCTTAGTAAGTTTATTACTGGGTTATGCAGAAGTAGCAGCTGCTCTATGAATTTTTATTTGTGTATTATATCTGAAAAATAAACAAAGAACATTCCTGATATGTGGTGAGAATAAGGAAGGAGGAGGACCTTGAAAGGTTGTCACGAACATGGATAGAGGAAATAGGGAGGAAAGAGTCTGTGTATAGAAGGAATTCTACAACAAAGTAAGGAGGTGGAAAATTTTAAGACAGGGGAAAAACCATAGCCAGTATAGCTAAATATTCTATAATAAGTGGGACACTGGAAGGGATCAATATATGTTTGTAGAATTTAAATGAACAACAGGTATGCAGTGAAATGAATAAAATGAGAAAGGTGGGTAAGGGACAGAGTGTAGAGTGTATATGCCATGTTATGAACTCTAAACTTCATTCTATCAACAAAAGGGAATTTTCAAAGGTAGAGGAAAATGAAAGAGAACTTTCATTTCCATACAGGTGACATCACTCTGGTATTTTCTTACCAAATTATTTAGAAGGAAGAAAAAAAAAAAAAGAAAAAAAAAGACAGTAAAATGCACTACTGAGGTAAGGGATCTAATCTCTGTTCAATGCCCTTTCCTTTACATCCTACTAATTGCTCAACCCTGGTTCTAAATTGTTTCATGGCAGATCAACACATTGTAAACAAATCAACTCAAATCTATCTGAGTTGTAACTGCTGCTTAGCATGCACTTCCAATAGCTAATTAGCTAGGGCATCTTTCTATGTATGATTCATTTGTTGAGTCTTCAATCATTTAATAAATATATACTGAGCACATACGTACCTGGTACTGTTTAGGACTCAAGACTACAAAAATTAGTAAGACTGACATAATTTTTACCCTTCAGAGGTTATATGCATGCAGTCTGAAGGACAACGGGTTGTCCCTTGCATAGATGAAATATTCTTATTTACTGTCATCTGGGCAAGTACATTTGCTACACAAAATTAGCCTTAGAAAAAGGAACAAATGGAAACAAGAAATTTTCCAGATGTTATTTCCTTATCAAAATGTTAGCCTTAATTTTTGAAAATATATTGATTCCTCCATTATGGATTACAATCATTTCACCACACTTATCAACAGCTTTTCCTTTTGCTAAGTATAATTATTTTTCTTCCCTCCATCCTCACAGATGCAATCTACCAAGAAGCTTGCCTCATTTTGCTCCACTACTCTTGTTGCATTTAGTGTGAACCTCATTCTTTTAATACTCCTGCCTTAGAGTTCTCTAAACTTGATCTTGCTGGGATTTAGCTCAGTTGATAGAGCGCTGCACTGCAGTCTCTGAGGTCCCGAGTTCAATTCCCAGCACTGCAAAAATGGGAGAAGGACCTGGCAATCCACTCCCAAGGCAATCCCGAAAAAGTCTGCCATTGAAAACCCTGTGAGGGTCGCTATGAGTTGGATACTGACTCGACGGCACCTAACAACAAACTTGATCTTCAGATATTTATTTGCAGTCTATCTTTAAAACCCAGAGACAGTCTTTACAAAAGTCTTTACAGAAGAGACCCATATGATGCCAAAATTTCACTCAATAGGGAACTTTTCACAGCCCCCCATACATACACACATACTTCATCTTCTTCAATTTATGTCTCACTATCACATTAATCTGTCCGGGCCAACATTAATCCCTCAGTTTCTTAGATTTGGAATATTGCTGTCTTCCTTCCTATACTTTGCAATTATCATTCCAACAATGCTATCAGAAACATCTTAGATTCTGTAGCTAATTCTTGTTTTTAATAACAAGATTTCCAGATTCCTATTTGAGGTAAATCCTACTATTCAATCTTTCCCGTTTTTTTGTTGTTGTTGTTGTTATTATTTGTTTGTTTGCTTAGACCACCACACACTTCTGGAGAAAAAAAATAAAACTAGGTCTCTTAGTTCCAATATCAATTCATAGAACTTAAACTTGCCTCCATTCTTCAAACTACTGCCACCAAATTTTTCTTATTTGAAACAACCACCACATTTTTATAATACTTACTCTAATCCTTTCTATTTTTCTCTGGATCTCTCAACCATTAATTCATTCTGAAGATAATATCTTCAAATTTATTCTGAAGATCAAACACAGCAAATGAAAGCTACTCTGTCTAAACAATTCTTCAGATTATTATTATTTTTTTTTAAGACAGCGTCTCACTTTTATAGCCCAGGCTGGCCATGAACTCAGTCCTCTTGCCTTGGCATTCTGAGTGCTGGAATTACAGGTATGGGCCAGTATGCCCAACCAATTCTCCAGATCTTTCCTTATACTTTTTTAACTCCCAATTTAGTAAAAGCACAGGATGTTTAGGGCCTAACTATGGTCGCCTTGTTGTTAGGTGCTGTGGAGTCACGTCCAACTCATAGCAACCCTATGTACAACAGAACAAAACATTACCCAAAACTATGCCATGTCCAACACTATTGTCAGTGCTTCTCTGCTATTCATAGGGTTTTCGATGGCTGGCTATTTCAGGAGTAGGCTGCCAGATCCTTCTCTCAAGCCTACAGCACTTGGTATTCCCAGGCAGTCTCCCAAGCAAGTAGTAACCAGGCCCAAACCTACTTAGCTTCCAAGATCTGACAAGATCTGACAAGATCAGAAGCCAAGGTGATATGACTATAGACACTGTCACCTTAGTAGACCATTATCCCCATTTTCTCTTGTATCTGCCAACTTTCTCACTTCCTTCATTTTGCAACTCTACAAACGTGAGCCAGTCAGTCCCACATAAACATACACTACAACAATCACCACCAACACAATTCCTTTGGTTCTTTAAAATGTTGCAGATATTAGATACTGATTCAGGATGCAACTTTTTTCAAAACTCCTACTTTGTCTTGTCAAAACCCTACTTATTTTTCAAAGTTTAATTTCAAACTCTACTTGGCAAAAACCAAGAAAGATATCCTGCTCTTTATCCCCTTTAGAGAATTGATTATATTCTTCTTCATATGGCTAATTTTTCTTATCTATGAAATAATTTTGTGAGGACTAAATGAAGTAAACTTTGTGAGGATTAAATGAAATAAAACAAAGATTAGTGCAGAAACTCCCACAAAGTAAAAATGCAATAAACATTAGTAATAATTAGTAGTAGTGAAAGAAGTAGTACTAGTAATTTTCATTATGGTTCTTGTTATTACCAGATGATGTAGCTGAGAATACAGATCATGTCTTCCTTGTTTTTCAATGAAAAAAAAAATCTAAGAAGGCTTAACATAATATGACAACATTCTTCAAGGTGATCTATAGATTCAATGTTATTTCTACCAAAAGTCCAGTTTGCTTGTTTTTACAGAAACTGACAAACTGATCTTGAAATTCAATAGCAATGCAATACAAAGGACTCAGAAAAACCAAAACAATTGTGAAAAAGAATGAAGTTGGAGGACTTAAACATCCTGTTTCAAAACTTACTAAGAGCTACAGTAATCAATACAGTGTAGTATTAGAATTAGGATACACCTATAGAACAACAGACCAGATATCAGAACCTACAAATAAAACCTTACAGTTATGGTCGATTTTTTTTTTTTTTTTAAGTACTTGGGGGTTGAGCCCAGGGTCTTGCACATAATTTGCAAGTGCTCTACTACTGAGCTGCACTCCCAACCTACCCCCTTCTTTTAAGTTTTTTGAGACAGGGGTTTGCTAAGTTATGCAGGCTGCCTCTGGTCCCAAACTTGCAATGCTCCAGCCTCAGCCTCCCAAATTGCTGGGAACACAGGTGTGCACCACCTGAGTTTTCAACAATGGCACCAAGATAATGAGATGGAGGAAAAAAGTGGTCTTTCAACAAATGCTGCAGGTGCAACTGGATAGCCACTTGTAGAATGAAATTACCTACCAATGCATTCACATTTAACTCAAGATGGATAATATACTTAAAACATAAGAACAAAAACCCACAAAAACTCCTACAAAAACAACAATAAAAACAAAACAGAACAAAAATACTAAAGGAGTGGACCCAGGTGCTGTGGCACACACCTATAATTACAGCTACTTGGAAGGTTAAGGCAGGAGGATCGTGAGCTTGAGGCCAGAGGCAGCCTGTAAAACTTAGAGACACCCTGTCTCAAAATAAAAAATTAAAGGGCTAAGGGGTGTAGCTCAGTGGTGGAGCACTTGCCTAGCATTTTCAAGGATCTAGCTTCAACTCCCGAGTACTGCAAAAGCAAGCAAACAAACAAGCAAAAATAAAAACCCCAAAGGAGTAAGTCATTCTGACCTCAGACTAGGCAATGGATTGTTACATATGACATATCAAAATCACAGCAAAGGAAAAAATCAAATTTCTCTAAAAATTAAAACTTTTGTGCATCAAAAACCACTACATCAAGAGTGGAAAAACAAACAAAAATCCTCACAGAATGAGGGAAGATATGTATACATCATACAGACAAGGATTGACTATCCAGAATATATAAAGAGCACTCACAACTCAATAATAAAAACACATATAAATCCTGGTTTAAAATGGGCAAAAGATTTGAATAGACAATTCTCAGAAGAAGATATACAAAAGATACACAAATTCTCAGAAGAAGATATACAATTCTCAGAAGAAGATATACAAAAGATATACAAAGATATACATTTATTATACTAATAAATGAAGAAATGCTCAGTATCATATCTCATTAGGGAAATGTAAATCAAACCAAACTGAGATGACAACACTCATCCACTAGGATGATTATAGTTAAAATAAAATGGAAAACAAGTGTTGGTAAGGATATGGAGAACTGGAACCTTCATAAATTACTGGTGAGAATGTAAAGCAGTACAAAGCATTTGGAAAACTATTAGGCAGTACTTCAAAATGTAGGAATTACCACTGGACTCAACAATTCTAGTATTAAGCATATAACCAAGAGAACTGAAAAACATAGCTACACAAAACCTGTATGTGAGGGTTTGTTGTTGTTAGGTGCTGTCGAGTCGGTATCCGACTCATAGCAACCCTCATAGGGTTTTCAACAGCTGTTTCGGGATTGCCTTGGGAGTGGATTGCCAGGTCCTTCTCCCATTTTTTTCAGTGCTGGGAATGGAACTCGGGACCTCAGAGACTGCAGCACAGTGCTCTACCAACTGAGCTAAATCCCAGCCCCTATGTGAGGGTTTACAGAATTACCAATAATATCCAAAAAAGTATAAAGAACCTAAATGTTCCTCAACTGCTGACTGGATAAACAAAATGTTTTAGTCATATGACAAAATATTATTCAGCCACAAAAAATGAAGTATTGACACATGCTATAACAATAAACTTTGAAAACATGCTAAGCAAAATCAGAGTCATAAAAGGCCATATAGTGCATAATTCCACTTACGCAAAATGTCTACAACATAGGCAAATCTACTGAGACAAAAAGGAGATTAGTGATTTCCAAGGTCTAGAGGGAATAAATGTTAATGAATAAAGTGTTTCTTTTGCTGGGACAATGAAAATGTTTGGTAGTTAATGGTGATAGCTGCACAACTCTCTTAATATGCCCTGAAACACTGAGTTATACCTTTAACTTTTTTTTTTTTTGAGGGGGAGAGGTGGTAGGGACTAAATCTAGGGCCTTAAATATGCTAGGCAAGTGTTCTACCATAGAGCTGCATCCCCAGAATGAATTATTTAAAAATTCATCTTTTACTAAGTGAAAGTAAATTAATTTTCAATTAAGATGGGAAGGAAAGATCTAAAGATTAAATTTATTCCTTTGTGTGTGGGCAGAGGAGAGGTACTGGGGAATGACCCCCAGTTCAATTCATGCTAAGCAAACACTCTACCACTGAACAACACTCCCATTCCTTTGCTTTCTTTTCTTTCTTTTTTTTTTTTTTTTTTTTTGAGACAGGGTTGCTTAAGTGCTCAAGCTGGCCTCAAATTTGTGATCCCTCTACATCAGCCTCCCTGAGTAGCTATGACTACACGCATGTGCCACCACACTCAGCATTATATTTATACTTATTGAACTTAATCTCATAAAGTATAACAAAATCTTACAAAATGTCCACAAACACATATACATAATGGACTGCTCTGCATTCTACAGGAAGTGCTTAGCTTCCGGTACTCTTCACTGCAAAAATTGATGAAAAGGCTCTTAATTGTCCTGGATTCTACACAGACTAAAGATCAGAAAGACTGTCAGCATCATAAAAATAACATAGTGATGGTTATGGTTTGGATCCTAAATGCTTTCCAAAGGCTATGTGTTAAAGGCTTGGTCACCAGGCTACGGTGCTATTGTGAGGTAGTACCATCTTTGGGAGGTGGGCCTAGTATAAGAAACTTGTGTTATTACAGGCACACCCTTGAAGGGAATATTGAAATCCTTGACCCTTCCTCTTTTTCTCTTTGCTTGCTGTTGTTGTTAGGTGCCATCAAGTCAGGTCTGACTCATAGTGATCCTATGTAAACAGAACGAAACACTCCCTGATACTGTGCCATGCCTGGCACTATCTCAGTGATTCTCTGCTATTCATAGGGTTTTCAATAGCAGATTGTTCGGGGGATTGTTTTGGGATTGGGCTGCTAGGTCCTTCTCCCATTTTTACAGTGCTGGGGATTGAACCTCGGGGCCTCAGAGAGTACAGAGCAGCACTCTACCAACTGAGCTAAACTCCAGTCCCCTCTTTGGCTCTTAGCTGCCATGAAGTGGGCAGCTTTGCCTCACTATGATGTTCTGCCTCACTACAGGCCAAAAAACAATGGAGCAAGTTGATGATGGACTGGAACCTCTGGTACTATAAATGAAAACAAACTTTTCCCCCTTATAAATTGTTTATCTTGGGTATTTTGTCAAATCAATAGAAAGGTAACTAACACAGTGATCAAAAGCACAGGCTCTGAATTCATAATGTCTGGCTTCAAACCTTGGATTTACCATTTACTAGTTGTGCAACCTTGGCCATTGTTGTTAGCTGTTGTTGAGTCAGGTTGGACTCTTAGCAACCCTATGTACAACAGAATGAAATGGTCCCGGACACTGTGCTATCCCTGGCACTATATCAGTGCTTCTTTGCTATTCATAGGGTTTTCAATGGTGGATTGTTTCAGGAATGTATTGCCACATCCTTCTCCCATTTTTTTTTTGCAGTGCTGAGGATTGCTCCCAGGGCCTCCGAGGGCACAGAGCATCACTCTACTAACTGACCTAGACTCCAGCCCGCTAACCTCAGCCGTATTACTATTAAACTCTGTGTGCCTGTTTCTTCATCTATAAAACAAAAATGAGAAAAGGAAGTATAACTCAAAGAGTGGATTGAACATTAAATAAGCTACCATATGTTTAAAGTAGTGTCTGGTACATAACAACTATTGTTGTTAGGTGCCATTGAGTCATATCCGACTCACAGAAATCCTAAGTACAGCAGAATGAAACACTACCTAACACTGTGTCATGCACACAGTCTTTTTATGCTTGAGCTTACTATTGCAGCCACTATGTTTCTTCTCATTTTCAGTTGTGACATATCAGCAAAAGAAGGTCCCAGGAGCTTTACTCCATTCCTGTCATTAGGAATGATTCTACTTTAAGGATGCAGTTCTTCTCCATGTCATTTCTTGAATGCCTTCCAGCTGGGGGGACTCATTTTCCAGCACTGTATTTGACAGCGTTTCTCTGCTATTCATAGGGTTTTTAGTGGTTAATTCTTTTGGGAATGGGTTGTTTTCTTTCTCCCTAGTCTTGGTCTGGAAGCTTAGCTGAAACCTGCCCAGCATGAGTGGCCCTGGTGGTATCTGAAATACCAGGGGCATAGCTTTCAGCATCACAGAAACACACCAGTCCCCACAACACAACAGCCTGACAAACATATGGTGGTAATAAATATTTGTTGTTGTTGTTGTTGTTAGGTACTGTCAAGTTGGGTCCAACTCATCACGATCCTATGTACGACAGAAAAAAAAAACACCCTCCAATGCTGTGCCATGCCCAGAACTATTGTCAATGCTTCTCTGCTGTTCATAGGGTTTTCAATGACAGATTGTTTTAGGAGTGGATTGCCAGGTCCTCCTCTCAATAAATATTAGGAGCCATTTATTAGTCTTCAGGGGATCCTAGCATACAACTACACATTCTGAGGTAACTGAGACTTGTGTGTTGCAACTAGATGTGTAGAGTGACTCCAGAAGCACTATCTTGTCACCTCTGGGCTCCAATATATCAGGTACAGAAACAAGAATATACTACTAGAAAAGCATCTAGCATTATACCTTACCCAGTAAAGGTACTCATTATTTGGATAAATGGATACAGAAAAATTGGAGAAAAAAGAAGGAACTCTGGGGAATAGCTTTTCAGAGCATACACATTTTTTCTTTCTTCAGATGTAGTTGAAAAGGCAGAAACAAGGAGCAACTCTGAAATCAAATTTGAAATTCCTTAGAGTACTATATCTCATTTCACTGTAGTTATCATAAAGGGAATTAACAGAAAATTAATTATTACCTGGCTGGAGAAAAAGTGAGAAAGTAAAAGCTGGTCTTTAAATAAATCAGTACATGGAAAAAATAAAATGAAGAGGCTTTCTGATGGTGATATAACTAATTTGTTTTACTATAATGAAGAGAAACACGGATAGATAAAAGATTTATCTTCCTACAGAAACATCAAAAAGGTTTCTGTTGACATACTATGGAATGAAATAACTATAGCACAATTTCTACTCTGCAGTGCACAAAACTAATCTGAAAAAAAGTGGTGAACACTACAAAAAATATGAGTCTTTATGCTGTTATTTCATGAAATGTAAGCATAGTCACAGGGCTAGGAGTGATGGTGACCTTATTCTGGTTAATAAGATAGGAAGAAAGAGAACACCTACAGGGGATGCTCGGAAATAGTTTTGTTTTAGCAAGAACTTGGTATTCAAGAGACCCCCTCTGTTCTCTGCCTTGTGCTTCAAGGAGTTTTGTGAGGGAGAGATCCTCAAATCTGCTGCAATCTTGACAGAAAAACCAAAAGAACTTTTGAGATCCAATCTAGTGTTTGACAACTTTGAGTACAAAGTTAATCTTAGAATAATTTACCTCCATGCTTCTTCTACATGAAGGGAAAATAAAACCCCAATTTGTTTTTGGCAATCTGTTATTGGAGGTTTTTGTTTCTTGCAGCTGAAAGTACTCATAATTTTTAATAGATCTGGATTTATTCTCTATTTTTTCTGAGGCTTCCTCTAACATTTTCCAGGTCTGTTTCTATTCTGCTTTCTAAAACATTTGCCTTCCATATTTGCTGCCCAACATGTCTACTTCTACACACAAGTGTGTGTATGTATATGTGTGTATATATATATATGTACACGTGTCTGTGTACACATATATAATTTTTTCTGCTATAGTATTTTTAGTTTCCAAGAGCTCTTTCTTGTTCTCTGTTACTTTTTCCTTAGAACAACTATGATGAAACAAGAATGGATCACTATTACCTTCTGTTAGTTATCTCAGATGTTAATTATAACTATTTTGAAGTTTTCTTCTGTTCTCTGTGCTATTTTTGAGATCCTCTGCTCATTTTTATGGTCATCTTTCCTGTTAAACCTTTCCTCAAATATATGACTGTTCTTAGCTATCTATTCATATTTTTAAGCCAAAGACTCATAAAATGCCAATACTAAATGAAGCAATCTATAGATTCAATGAAATCTCTATCACAAGCCTGTGATTTGTTTATAGAAATTTTAAAAATCCTTTCTAAAATTCATACGAAATCTCAAGTGACCCTGAAGAGCCAAAAACAATGTTGAAAAAGAACAAAGTTGAAGAACTCATACTTCCTGATTCTAAAATTTACTACAAAGCTACAGATAAAAAAAGTGTGCTACTAGCATAAAGACAGATATACAGGCCAATGGAATAGAAAGCCCACAAGTAAACTCTCCTAGAAATGGACAAATCGTTTTTGACAAGTGTGTCAAGACTATTTAATTGGGAAAGAACAGTCTCATCAACAAATGGGATTGGGAAACTGGGTATCCATATGGAAAAGAAGGAAGCAGGACCCTTACCCTATACTGTATACAAAATTTAACCCTAAACATAAAAGCTAAAACTATAAAACTCTAAGAAAAAATATAGGGGGAAAGCTTAATGACATTGGTTTTGGTAATAATTTCTTAAATATCACTTTGCCTCTAAAAGCACAGCCACAAAAGGAGAAAAAGTTGGGCTTCATCAAAAGTAAAATCATTCTGTGTGTCAAAGGATATTATCACCTAGGTACTGTGGCACATGCCTTTAATTCCAGTGCCTTGGGAAGCTGAAGCATGAGGATACCAAAGTCAAGGCCAGAGGCAATCTGTGTAACTTAGAGAGATTCTATCTCAAAAATAAAAAAATAAAAAGGGGCTGAGGATATAGTTCAGTGGTGGAGCATCTTGGGTTCAATCCCCCAGTACTGGGGGGAAAATATCAACAGGGTAAAAGAGAACACACAAATGGGAGAAATATTTGCATATCATATATCTGATAAGAACAGATATTTAGAATATAAAAAGAACTATAACTCAACAACAAAAACTCAAACAACCCAATTAAAAATTGGACAAAAGACTTAAATAGACATTTCTCCAAAGAAAATATACAATGGTCAGTATGCATGTAAAGACATCCATATCATAATCATAATAAGATACTGCTTTACACCCATTAGGATGGCTATTACCAAAAACAAAACAGAAAGTACTACGTGTTGGTAGGGAAGAGGAGAAACTCCAACACTTGGGTATTGCTAGTTGTTGTTGTTATTGTTAGGTGCCGTCAAGTCAATATCCTACTCATAGCGACCCTGTGTACAACAAGTGAAATACTATTGTCAGTGCTTCTCTGATGTTCACAGGGTTTTCAATGGCAGATTGATTTTTGGGAGTGGGTTGCCGGGTCCATCTCCCAAGCCTACAGCACCTGGTGTTCCCAGGCAGTCTCCTATCCAAGTACTAACCAGGTCCAACCCTGCTTAGCTTCCGAGATCTGATGGGACTGAATACCACAGTGGTTCGGTTGCAGGCATATTGCTAGTAGGAATGCAAAATGGTGTAGGCACTATGTAAAAAGGTATGAGAATTCCTTTAAAAAATTAAATAGAATTACCATATGTTCCTGTAATTCTATTTTAGGGTACATATCCAAAAGAACTGAAAGCACAGATTTGGATACTTGTATACCCATTTTTCATTGCAACATTATTCATAATAGCCACAAAAAGAAAGCAACCCAAGTGTCCACTGACAGGTGAATGAGCCCAATGTTGTAGCCATTATGTTTCTTCTCATTTTGAGTGTGCCATATCAGCAAAGGAAGGTTCCAAAGGCTTTACTCCATCCTCGTGGTTCTCTGCTTTGAGGGAGCAACTCTTCCCTGGTTGTTTTTTGAATGCCTTCCAGCCTAGGGGGCTCCTTTTCTGGCACTATATTTGATAGTATTTCTCTGCTATTCATAGGGTTTTCAGTGACTAATTGTTTCGTGGGGTTAGGGTTTAGCTCAGTTGGTAGAGTGCTATTCTGCACTTTGAGGACCTGGGTTCAATCCCCAGCACCACAAAAATGGGAGAAAGATGTCGAAATCCACTCCCAGGACAAACTTGAAACAATCAGCCATTAAAAACTCTGAGGGTCACTGTGAGTTGGACCTGAGTTGATAGCATCTAACAACACTTGTTTCAGGAATGGGCTGCTGGGGTGGCCCTGATGATATCTGAAATACAGGTAGCATAGCTTTCAGAATCACAGCAATCCCACAGCACAAGCAGCTGACAGACATATGGAGAATCTGTGTGCGTGTGTGTGCGTGTGCGTGTGTGTGCGTATTTATATTTGGCAATGCTGGAGATGGAATCCAGGGCCTAACACATACCACACAAGCACTCTACTAGTGAGCTATACCCTCCAACTCAAGAAGGAAATTTTTACACATCCATTATCTATACTGCAAAAAGATAACCTTGAAGACATAATATTAGGTGAAGACAGTCACAAAAGGATAAATACTGTATGATTCCACTAGAATAATCAAATTCATAGAGACACAAAGTAGAATGCTGGTTGCTATAGACTGAGGACAGAAGTAAATGGTGGTGGTGGTGGTGGTGGTGGTGGTGTTAGGTTTCATCATTGTGTCCACCTCATAGGGACTCCTATAGGGTTTTCGATGGCTATCTGTTTTGGGATTGCCTCGGCAATGGATTGCCATGTCCTTCTGTTTTTGTGGTGCTGGGAATCAAACTCGGGACCTCAGAGACTGCAGAGCAGTGCTCTACTAACTGAGCTAAATTCCAGCCCCTTAGTAAATGGTGAGGTAGTAATTAATGGGTAAAAAGGTTCAGCGAGGGATGATGAAAATGTTCTGGAGATGGACTGTGGTGATGGTTGCAAAATAATATGAAAGCACTAACATCACAGAAATATATACCCCAAAATGGCAACTTTTATATATATTTTACGTCAAGAAAAAGTATTAAAGACTCTTAAGGGGTGATTGGAAACTGGAAGGATGGTGTGTCTCAGTGGGTTGTCAGTAGACCTAACTATTCACCAAAGGGCCTTCAAATATCAATACCTACAAGTCTTTTCTCTTGGGCCAGTCATCTTTCCACAGGCAAGAATTCTGTTCTCTCTAACCAGAGCTTTCTTCAGAGTATATCAAATGTGGTAAGAACAATATTCTAAGTCATTTATATATTTATTGCCCTTTCCTCATTGAAGCACAAGCTATTTGAAAACTGAGATGTTTGACCTTAAAAGAAAAACTGCTATATCTCCAAGGGCCTAAAACAGAACAAATGTTAGCAAGCATTCAGTACGTATCTGTTGAGTGAATGAATTAACTATTTATGGAACACTTAATATATGCCAGGAACCATGCTATTTCATAACTATAAACTCAGTTCTTAAGCTACCATGTGTGGTATTATTCTCATTTTATGAGGTAGAATATAAGGAGACTGGGTAACTTGTCTACAGAAATTAAGGCACAGGTGGAATTCAAACATGGGGTGTGCAACTCCATTGGCTCATCTTAACCACACTATATTGTGTTTAATGATATCTTTGCATGTATATGCACTTATATGTATATTATATATATATGTATATATGTGTATATGTGTGTATATATACATATATATACACACACACACACACACACACACACACACACACACACACATACACACACTATATAGCTACAAATTGTGTAGTACTAATCCCCGGAATAAGAATCTACAACTTTGCCACACACTAATGATATAATCCATGAGTTTTTCTCTGATGTTATACTTAATTTTAATATGATTCAACTTTGTGTGTCCAGTCCCAAAAAGTAACCAACCAAATAAAATATATCTAGTAAAAGGCCCACAAATCATTTGATAACAAATGGCTGAAGGAATTAGAAATATTTAGCCCATATAAGAGGTGATTGGCAGGGGCAGTGGGGAACGGTGGAGAGACACAATGGCATGACAGAGGTAGAATAAGGCAGTGATCAAGATCACAGACTTCTGAGTCATAGACATGCCTTCTTCCCCTTATTAGCAGTGTTACCTTAGATAAGTTACTTAACTTCTGTTTCCTCACCTGTAAAATAGGAATAACAAAAATATCTACTACATAGCATGTAGCTCAGAGTAATTATAAGAATTAATAAAAGCATTCACCACAGTACTGAGCATAGAATGTGAATAAGCTCAAAGGCTTATAGTTGCTAATGATCAGTCTTCACGTAGTAGAACACCTGAAAAGTACATGTGCAGCTGACGCAGTGAGCCACTACTACAGTGAGAGACAGTTCTTGATGCAAATATGGGAAGTCCCCAATACACAGAAATGGTTGGGAGATAAAGTGCTGCTTGCACTGTATAATTCTGATTAAAAAAGAATTATTAGTTTCACTGTAACTATGTCTTTATGACTTCTTTGCTTGGACTCCTACAATATACAAGTAAGAGATAGCATAGGATATTAGAAAATATACTACATAGTATCTGGAAATAAGAGTTCTAGTCAGAACATAGATAATAACTAGCATATGGATAAGCCATATGAAGAATAGTACAAAAAGAGTTTATTAGTGGTTGCTCCCAAACTTCAAATTTATTCTAGAAATGCAAACTTACTTTCTCATGAAATAATTAAGACTTAACATGTCATTTAAAAAGTAATTTGATTACTAAATATGAAATTTAGTTGGGAGTCTCTCCTCCTTCCTCCCTTCCTTCTTTTTCCCCAGTATTGGGGGTTAGACCCAGGACTTTGTGCATGCCGGGTGTGTACTCTACCACTGAGCCACACTCCCAGCCTCTTTTACTTATTTTTAGTTAGCGTACAACTTAATGGGTTTCATTATGACATTTTCATACATGCGTACCATCGTGCATTGCTCATGTTCATCTCCCTCATTATCCAGCCCCTTTTATAATTTGAGACAAGGTTTCACTAAATCGCTAAGAGTGCTTCTGGCCTCAAACTCACAATTCTTTGCTTCAGCTTCCCAAGCTGCTAGGATTACAAGTGGGCACCACAGCACCTGGTAGGTCTTTCAATCTATGCTTTAAAATCTCTGGTATTTGGAGCCAAATGGTAACCTGATCATTTATGGTTTAGGGTTATCTTCTTGTATACTATTGATTACAGCTAAGCCAGCTTTTAAAGAGAAAGGCAGGAAAGGGTAATGGTAAGCAGTGTGGGCTGTAGCATCTGACTGACTTCCAGAAGGAAACTAATACGAAGAAGGCTTATTTGTGATTGTAACAGTACCTACTATCTGACAGGATTAAGAAAAACGACTAACCCTATAAATTTACAATCATGCTCAAGCCTTGACACAAATCTCAAGGCACTATTAAACAGTAAAGCTGAACAATGCTGGCCTACTTCGAGATCATAAATTTTATCTATAAGAAAGCAGAAATCAAGCCAGGTGTGGTGGCACATGTCTGTAATCCCAGTAACTTGGGAGGCAGAGGCAGGAGGATCGCAAGTTTGAGGCCAGAGGAAGCCTGCATAACTTAGCAAGACCCTATACTTAACAAGACCCTATCTCAAAATTAAAACTAAAAAATGGGCTGGCGGTGTGGCTCAGTGGTAGAGTGCTTGCAAAAGCATGCATGAACCCTAGGTTCAACTTCTCAGTATAGCAAAAAAGGAAGGAAGGAAGGAAGGAAGGAAGGAAATACAAAGCAGAAATCACTTCTGCAGGACTTTGTTCTGGAAAAGATACTCTACCATATTTTCCAATATGGTAATCAGTTCCGCTGACCAAACAAAATGGTATTCTTTCTTTAAAATTCTTTTTTATTCAAAGTAATATTTTGAAGTTTATAGGGACTTCTCTCTTGGTTTTGACATTTTCCATATCAGCAAAGTAATGCATGTGTATTATAACAAGTGAAACAAAACAAGACTGACAAATATAATAAAGCTAATTCTTTTTCAACATCTATTCCTAATCCTACCCCCCAAAATAACCAAGATTATCAGAACAAATGTTTTTTTATAAATTCTTTCTTTTCAAAATTACTACAGGTATAACACTCAAAAGCTTACCTCCAGGTATATTGATGGTGGATTATGCTCTCCACCAAATTTGTCCAAAAGGGCCTCTATATGTTCCTGTGTCAACTTAATCATTTGTTTGATATTCCACACCTATAAAACATTTTAAAAGAATTCAAATAAAGATCAGTTAGCATATGAATTACAAATACTTTAATGTAGACAAAAGTTGTTGTTAGGTGCCATGGAGTCAGTCCAACTCATAGCGACCCTATGTACAACAGAACAAAACACTGACACTGTGCCATGCTCAACACTATGTCGGTGCTTTCCTGCTATTTATAGGATTTTCAGTGGCTGATTGTTTTCAGGATTCTTCAGGAGTGGACTGCCACATCCTTCTCCCATTTTTGTGGTGCTGTGGATCAAACCCAGGGCCTCAGAGAGCCCAGAGCAACACTCTACCAACTGAGCTTGAGCTAAACTCCACCCCCTGACATTGTTGTTAGGCACCTTCAAGTTGTATACAACTCATTGTGACCCTCTTAAGGTTTTCAATGGCTGATTGTTTAGGGAGTAGGTTGCCAGGTCCTTTCTCTGGTTTTGCTGTGCTTGGGATGCAACCCAGGGCATCAGAGTCCAGTGAAGCATTCCATCAACTGAGCTAAACCCCACTGTATAGTAACTATCAGTGTTCCTGAAAGTTTGGAGCTTACTCAGTACAGGGACTTTCCCTTTCTATTATTAAACATTTTAACTTTTTTTTTTCCACACTAGTAATACAATCTATCCTCAACTACAAGAGATTCAAGTAATACCTCCGTATTCAGAATCATAAAAATCTATAATTTCCTTCCCCCAAATCCTGGGCTAATCATCAAAAAGGTAAGTGTTTAAGAGTTCAGTACCCATTTTTTATGTTTTCTTTTGAGTCATGTAAAAAACACATATATAAAACATACAAATACAAATAAATAAACACTTGTTTTCTTCATTAACAATGCCTCGATTCTTTCTACATCAGTGCACATATGTTTTATTCCTTATTAATAGTTGTATAAGCATTCATTTCATAATATTTTTACAAGACTGCTACTTTCAACAATTTTCCAATTCAATGGTAACCGAGGGTTAGGTGAACATAGATAATTTTTTAAAAATCAATTTCCAGATCCTGAAATTCCATCTGTACTCTCCTCAATTATCTTCTTAAGTAGCTCTTTTTGTTTAACTTCCCTTTTTAAAATCATCTTATTCCACTTTATAAAAGGCAGTTCTTCTCTACCTCAAGTATTATTCAGATGTACTATTCTAAGATAAAACTCAAGTATCTAACAAATATAATTAAAAGGAAATATCTTGAAAGAAAAGTGAAAGATAAAAATTAAGACCAAGACCTTATTTTATCAATGAAATTTCTGCAAGCTTCCAAGCCTTATTTCATTATCTAGCCCACCAGCCTAGAGTTCAGAAGTCTAGAGGATATAATAAAGATACATTTTAACACATTTAAGATACATAAGAATATAGATTTCTTTTTCTTTGTGAAAAATGAATACAGTTTGTCTGATCTGATAGTGGGAGTTGGTTTATAAGAGTACATTATGTGGTAGGTACAACTTCAAACTAAATGATATAAGTCTGTAGTTTTAAGGTTTGACCAAAAAAGTATACTTAACATAAATATAACGCACAGTAGAAACTATGGCCTTTATAGCTCTTTAAAGTTATAATAAAAAGAATTAACGTCAGGTGTGGTGGCATGCATCTCTAGTCCCGGCTACTCAGGAGGCTGAAGCAGGAAGATCACTTGAACCCAGGAGTTCCAGGCCAGCCTCAGCAACATAGTGAGAGCCCCCTTCTCAAAAACAGCAACAACAAAACAGTGAGATACTGATTTAAAAATGTGCAAAGAGAAATAAATAAGCAAAAATGTTTCAAGATCCTTGGTTTATTAATTCCTTTACTAAAGGACATTTAGATCATTCCATTTTTCTCAAACTCAAACAATGCTTTAATGAATTGTTCTGAACTGCCTATCTAGTCAAAGGTGCAAGTTTTCCTTTTCAATATCTAGGAACAGGATTCCTGGATAGAAGAATGACCTCTCTCCCTCCCTCCCTTTCTCCACCATGCTGAAGACCAAACCCAAGGCCTCTGGCATGCTATTTTGAAGTAGTCAATTAACCGCTGTTAATCACAGTTATCCCACTGTGCTATTGAATATCAGATGTTATTCTGCCCATCCAAATGCACCCCTGCAACCATTCACCATTATTTCTCTATCACTTCCTCCCTTCACTGTATCTTTCCCAGGATCTAGTAATCACAATTTTATTCTCTACTCCCTTGAGAGCAAATTTGGACTCTACATGTAAGTGAGAACATACAGAGTTCTCTATGCCTGACTTATTTCACTTAACAATAAGGTCCTCTAGTTCTATCCATGTTGCTGGAAAAGGGAGATTTTTTTTTTTTTAATGGTATATACTATGGAATGCCTGCAGCCATACCACTAAGTCTGATCTCATCAGATTTCTGATGCTGAGCAGGGTGGGGCCTGGTTAGTCCTTGGATGGGAGACTACCTGGGAATACCAGGTCCTATAGGCTTGGAAGAAGGATCCAGCAACCCACTCCCGAAATAATCAGTCATCAAAAACCCTATGAACAGCAGTGAACCCACAACAGTGCTGGGTATAGTACACTGTCAGGTAGTGATTGTTCTGTTGTACATAGGGTCCCTGTGAGTCAGACCCAACTTGACAGCACCTAACAACATACAGTGGAATACTATTCAACCACAAAACTGTAACTACAGATCACATGCCAATCTTGCTCAAAAACCTCCAAACGCTTCCCAAGCAGAAATCACCAAGGTTCTTAGAAAAGTCTACAGGGTATTACATGATCTGGCCCTCTCTTCTGCTACTTGTCCATCCTCATCTTTCACTACTCTACTCTTTCTCAGTGACCCCTTTCCAAGCACACTTGAACATGCCAAGTATGTGTATACTCCGAAGGCAGAATCTTTACTATTACTTCTGTCTGGAATACTCTTCCCCAAGGATTTTTACAAGGCCTGCTATAGTACTGAGTTTATTCATCTCTCTATTCCACTGTCGTCACCTCATTTAGAATGGCAACAAATCTCCTACCCCTCCCAATCCCCACAATCACATAGAATCAATTTCTGTCCCTTGTTAACTTCATTTGCTCCATAATACATGTGCTCACCTGACCATATATATTTTACCTGTTTATTTTATTAACTGTTTGTATCATTCCCTGGTCCCCAACAGAATCCAAGAGGGCAGGAGGTTTTATTTTGTTTTGTTTTCTGATATTGTATATCCCCAGGGCCTAGAGCAGTACCTAACATATAGTAAATATTCAAAAAATATAGTTGCTGAGAAAAATAAATGCTTTCTTTAGACTATGCCTCTATGGTGACTTCACTGACAACTCAGGCAAAACTGCTTTACAAGTCAGAATTTGATATCCCCTTTTTTCCCCAGTACTAGGGGGCTGAGGGGATGGGGTTTAACTTATTTGGCAGAGTGCTACTCCACACTCTCTGAGGACCCAGGTTCAACCCCCAGCACCACAAAAATGGGAGAAGAACGTGGCAATCCACTTCCAAAACAATCAGCCAATGAAAACCCTATGAAGCCAGCTATGAGTCAAACCCACTCAAAGGCACCTAACAACAACACAGGGGCTGAATTCAGGGTTCTGAATGTGCTTTGTAAGCACTCTACCACTGAGCTGCTCCTCCAGCCCCTTTTTTATTTTTTATCTTGAGTCAAAGTCTTGCTAAATTACACAGGCTGCCTCTGGCCTTGGACTTCTAATCTGCCTGCCTCCACCTCTGGAATCTCTGAGAGTACAGGTGTGTACCTGGCCAGAATTTGATATCTTAAAGTTGATTATATTTTTCATGTCTCTTAGCTACTTTGATTTAAGCTGTTTTTAGAACAGGGAAGGAGAAAATATGCTAATCCTAGTTCAGTGATTTTTTTCCTTTGCCCGGTAAAATCCAGGACTTACACATAGCCCTTCTCCCCCTTCCTCAAAGGTGCATAGATAAAAATCACATTTAGTTAGCATGAAGAACTACTCTCCCAAGGGATGAGAAAGATAAAGAAGAAAAAGAATGGTCAGACAGGGAGAATGAACATGGGGGAAATGAGGAGACTGAGCTGATTAGAATGAAATTTTCTTGCTGAGGACTAGAAAATGGTAAGATTGGTTTAGTGGGGCAGGACTGCCATTTGGACATAATGGATGAAGCCATGTGTGTCTCTCAGGACATTGGAAGATCTTCTAATGGGCCCCACACCTTGATCCATGCCATTAAGCTATTTTACAAAACAAAGACTATAGGTTCATGCTTCACACTAGGCACACAGAACTGGGCGCCCAGGGCTGATGTCACACTGCCAGTGCCCCAGTCTTAACACTAGACAAAACCTGTGCCTGTTCTCTCTTCCCTCTTCTCTGCTTTTCTCTTCTTTCTCCAGCAAACACGTGCATGCCTCTCCCTTCTCTTGGGCCCACTATCTTCTTTGTCTATCCAAAGCACTTTTCCTTCTAAAAGCCTGCATAACTCTCCTGTTCTTGCTGGCATATTTACTTTCCTGTGGGGAACAGAAACATCCTTAAGCCAATTCACCCAGAGAGCCCAGGTTTTTCCAAGTTCTTTTCCAAGTTTACCTAACCTTCTCCAGGTGCCTCAGTTTTCCCTGTAATTACTCCTTAAGGGTGTATTATCTTTTAATAAACCTTCTCTATACTATTTTAGGGGCTGGGATTTAGCTCAGGTGGTAGCGCGCTGCTCTGCAGTCTCTGAGGTCTGGAGTTCATATTCCCAACGCCGCAAAAGTGGGAAAAGGATGTGGCAATACACTCCCGAGGCAATCCCCAAACAGTCAGCCATTGAAAACGTTCTTCTAAGGGTGTGAGTTGGACCCGACTTGACAGTACCTAACAACAACATACTATTTTAACTTCTGTGTTGGGTATAAAAAGGTTTTGCTGCCAGATCCCTAAACTCATGACCGGACCTATGCTCTGGATCTAGCTACCTAAACTCCCCAAGTCTTCCCTGTAACAGGGCCAGACCATTAGTGTCTAGCAGCTAATTTTCTTATCTTCTTGAAGAAAAACAATTTTATAGCCAAAGAATGAAGAAAAATTACATGAATCCTGATCAGAATTAGAAAAGATGAATTTGGGAGAAAAAATTCCTTCTGATTTCCCAGAAGAGTTGGAGAAAGAACTGTGGTGATTCTTACTAAATTGATTTTAAAAAGCAGAATATTTGTAAAGCTAACATTAGAAACAAAGTTTTGGCCTTAAAACACGTTCTTGGAAGAAAAAAAAAAAAAAAAGAGTATCTCTTATAACAATCCTAAAAACGAATGAAAGATTTCTTGTCCTATCTTGATCTCTTCAGTAGACCACAGCAATTAAAACTAGGCAACCTTAGTTAACAACTGATCCTCTCCAGTGACTTCACAAATTGTAAAATTTCTTCTCCAAAAAAAACAGTGGGAATTTTTTTAAAAGTCTAGCTCAGAAGGTGACTATGTTAAAATATACATGTAAGCCAGGCATGGTAGTGCACATCTATAATCTCAGCATGAGAGGCAGACACAGGAAGATGGAGAGTTAGAGGCCAGCCTGGACTACACAGTGGGACTGTCTCCAAAACAAAACAAAAACATAAAACGTAGACAAACTACTATGGAAGGAACTGATGGCAGTTATGGCACAAAAAACTATAGCCACTGACCCTCCCCATCCCTATAAAAAATATCAAGTTCAAGTTATTATGGTTTCTATCCAACCTTTAAAGAAAATATAATTTTAATATCAATTATTAATAGCTAAAAGTATATAAAAAAGAAAACCCTCCAAATTTATTTCATGAAGCTAGCAAAACTTAGATGCCAAAATTTAACAAAGATAATGCAAAACAAAACAAAATACCAAACCAAATCAAAACTCAAATAAATTAATCCAACTTGTAAAGAGGTCACTGAGTTGACAGCACCATCGCCATCTTAGGTAACTCCTACCCTATTCTGAGAAACAATGTACTGGAAGAATTTTAACTATCTGGTTTTAACCACCTGGCTGCCTAGCTGTTAATTCTTACCATTGAATGATTGCCTATTAACCACCCTTTTCTGCCTCTGTACCACCCTGCTTGCACAATAGAACTATTATCTGATTGTCTGTTATAGAACTACTTGTTTTTGGTTTTTTTATTGTTGTTCTCATGATACAAATCACAACAGGAACTTGGAAATTGTGTGCAAATCATACAATTTAGAGATTGTAACCTTGCCAAAATTTGCCTTTATAAGCCCCCAGTAACTGTTCCTTGGGGCCATGGGGTTTGGATCCTCTGTGGCTGCTGGCTAATAAGTACTCCCTCTTAATTGGCTTTTTGTTCCTTGTGGTGTGTTTCTGATCTCGGGTTACAACAAACGTTTGGAAAAACAAAAACAAAAACTAAATCTCTTAATCTGTGAATTATATTTAAGATATATACCAGGGATGTCAAAAAATATACACGTTTTAAGAGATGTTATATGTTACTTTTCAAAGTTGAATTGAATTATGCTAACCATGACATTTGCTCAAAAAATGGTATTCATCAAATAAATGCTAGCAACACTGTGAATAACAGGCAAGATAGTCAAAGAAGATGCTGGAAGCATAGTTGTCTTGTGAGGATCACAAGACCATTTTGAAGTGGTATTTGAAATTCAAGGATGTTGTGGAAATGCAATGACAATGGAGGTGTGAGTATGCAACAGAACCTCCAATTTGCCTACCAACTGCACGCATTTGTGGTGTTTGAGACACATGGTCCTGTGTGTAATGTACACAAGGGAAAATCTGGGCGGCCTCCTACAGCAACACCTCCTGCTGCTTCTACTATAGTAACCACTTTTGTTAGGTAGTTTGCAGGTATTAGCAATAGGCTAATAATACCAATAGCAATAATACTAATAGGCAATATGGAGGAAAAGGGGGCTGAAAATGACTCCTGATGTTCAGCGATGATGAATGAAGCCATGTGCATCTCTGAGGACACTGGAAGGACATTTTCTAAGGGGTCCCCCACCCTGGATTGTGCCAGTGAGCCACTTATGAAGCAAAGACCCACATCACATCACACTAGGTGCCCAGAGTTGGGCACCCAGAGCTGATGTCACACTAGGTGTACCCTAGTTTGAGCAAAACTAGTAGGAACATGAGCCTATGTGCTCTTCTTTCCCAGGTTCCCTATTCCTTTTCTCCCCCTTCCCCCAACTCTTTGCTCTTCACTCTCCAACAACCAGATTCACACCTCTCCCTTGTCTCAGGCCACCATCTTCTCTGTCTATCCCAGGTACCTTTTCTTCAAAAAGCCTGCTTAACCCTTCTATTCTGTTTCTTTACCTTACCCTGGGGAACAGAAATACCTTTATGCCGATTCACCCTGGGAACACAAAGTTTTCCAAGTTCCTTTGCAGAGCTACCTAAGCTTCTCCAGGTTCCTCAGTTTTCCCTGTAATTATTCCTTAAAGATGTACTATCTTTAGTGATGGGCTAGATTTAGTTCAGTTGCTAGAGCATCGCTCTGCAGTCTCTGAGGTCCCGAGTTCAACTCCCAGCACCACAAAAATGGGAGAAAGAACTGGCAATCCACTCCCGAGGCAGTCCAGAAAAAAATCAGCCATTGAAAACCCTATAAGGGTTGCTATGAGTTGGACGTGAATTGACAACAACATCTTTAGTAAACCTTATCTATAGTCTCTACTTCACTATTGTCACTCAAGGTTTGAATTTTTTCTTCAAATCTTTAAGCTTGAGAAAAACAGAGCATGTTCTTTCCTTTTGTTTTGCTATTCCCACCTCTTTGCACATGGCATTATAATATTTGCTTCTGTCTTCTCGAGCTGTCCTTTGAAATGTTTAGTTCTTTAACTTTGTGTTTTCCTTTTACTTTTGCTACTCGGCATTCAAGGGCAAGTTTCAGAGCCTTTTTTGATATGTAACTTGGTCTTTTCTTCTTTTTTCCTGTCTTTTTTAATAACCTTTTGCTTCAGAACACTTAATTGTACTCCTAAGGAATTGGTACATGGATCAGGAGGTAGTCGTTCCAACAGAACAGGAAAACACTACTTGGTTTAAAGTCAGAAAGGTATGTGTTAGGTAGGGCTGTATGCTTTCAATCTCTATACTGAGCAAATAAACTGAGAAGCTAGACTTCATGAAGAACGTGGCATCAGGATTGGAGGAAGACTCATTAATAACCTGTGTTATGCAGATGACACAACTTTGCTTACTGAAAGTGAAGTGGATTTGAAACATTTACTGATGAAGATCAAAGAACACAGCCTTCGGTATGGATTGTGCCTCAACATCAAGAAAACAAAAATCTTTACAAGTGGGTCAGTAAGCAACTTCATGAAAAATGGAGAAAAGATTGAGGTTGTCTAAGACTTTGCTTTACTTAGTTGTACAATCAACACTCACAAAAGGAGCAATCAAGAAATCAAAAGATGCACTGCATTGCATCTTTAAAGTGTTGTAAAGAGGTCACACTGAAGACAAAGGTGCGCCTGACTCATGCCATGATATTTTCAGTGGCATTATATGTTTGTGAAAGCTGGACAGTAAATAAGGAAGATAGGAGAAGAATTGATGCTGTTTATGGTGCTGGAAACAAACATTGAGTATGTGATGGACAGCCAAAAGAATCAACAGAGCCATCCTGTAAGAAGTATAATCAGAGTGTTCCTTGGAATTGGAAGCAAGGATGGCTAGATTGCATCTTACGTATTTTGGACATGTTGTTGGGAGGGACCAATCCCTAGAGAAGAGTATCATGCTAGTGACAGTGGCCTGTCATAGAAAAAAAGTAGACCCTCAGCGAGATGGATTGACACAGTGGCTATACCAATGGGCTTAAATATAAAAAAGATCATGTGCATGTGTTGGAGAGTATTTTCTTTTTTGTTCTATCGTACATAGGGTTGTTATGAGTCGGGTTAGACTCCACAGCACTAAACAACATTCTCTACTATAACTTCTGTGTCAGGTATGAATTCAGTTATATGACAAATACAAGGCCCAAAGTTTTGCTGCCAAATTTCTGGACTTATGCTCCGGACACACCTACTCATGTCTCCCAGATTGCACTTTGAGTGCCTCTTATAATTGGCTTGTATTCATCTTTTGTTATTGGTATATATTAAGTATTACAAGTTTAATACAGTTTTTTTTTTATTAAAATATGTATACTTTTATTGGCACCCTCTATATTAAATACAGCCTGCAGCCACAGCCCTGTGGCATCTGATCCTGTCAGATCTCAGAAGCTAAGCAGGGTCAGGCCTGGTTAGTACTTGGATGGGAGACCGCCTGGGAACACCAGGTGTTGCAGGCTTGGGAGACGGACCTGGACCTGGCAACCCACTCCCCAAAATCAATCTGCCATTGAAAACCCTATGAACAGCAGAGAAGCACTGACAATAGTGTTTCCCCTGTTGTATGTAGGGTCGCTATAAGTTGGATACCAACTCGATGGCACCTAACAACAACAACAACAACATATTAAATACAAGAATAGTCATAGTTGTTGTTGTTCGGTGCCATGAAGTCAGGTTCCGACTCAGAGCAACCCTAGGTAAAACAGGGGAAACACTATTGTCAGTGCTTCTCCACTATTCATAGGGTTTTCAATGGAAGATTGATTTTTGGAGGTGGATTGTTGGCACCTTCTCCCAAGCCTACAGTATCTGGTGTTCCCAGGCGGTCTCCATCCAAGTACTAGCCAGGCTCGATCCAGCTTAGCTTCCGAGATCTGATGGGGTCAGATGCCACAGGGCTACAGCTGCAGGCCAGTCATATTTAGGACTACGGTAATATAATAATATTATTACGTCAAAAGAGAAAGCAAAAGGATTATTCTAATAGACACCAACAATCAAGTGATTGTTACCAAAGGTAAAGCGAGAAACAGACATATATTGACACCTAACATTTCAAGAAAATTGTAGAATTATGGTTTTGAAATCAAGGAGGCCAGGTCATCAACAATTCTGAAAAAAAATCAGAAAAGAAAGAAAAAAAGGAGCCACAAAGAGTAAATAGGAGTCCTATTTACCAAATTTGGGAGATTTTCAGCAAAACAGAATACAGACTGTCATTGATTATAGTAGACTATATATTTAAAAAAAAAAAGAAAAAGAAAAACTCATGAGTCCACATTAATAAGGGAAGGGCCATGTTAGTCAGACTTTGCTTCACTGTAACAAAACACCAGATATAAGCAACAGGGAACAGATGGTTTCTGAGGATTCAGTCAATAGACAATTGGCTTATACAGGACTCAGTTCACCTCATGGCAGAAAGGAAGCAGAGGAGGAGGATGGGATTAGGGATCAGGTACAACCATCCAGGCATGCCTCCTGTGACCTACTTCTTTCAGCAAGGGCCCACCTCCTAAAGTTTCCAAACCTCCCAAAATAGTGCCACTAACTGGGAACCACACATATAACACATGAGCCTGGGCAAACATTTCATATTCAAACACCAACGGGGCATGTGCCATTACTGGAGTTGACAAATTTACCCTTAGGAAATTGAATATTAAAATAAAAGAATTATGCATTTATCCTCCCTTTACAGGAAAAATTATAGTTATCCCTATTTGAGATGGGGAAACTCTTCTTTACAAAAGAATATCAACTTTATAACTGGTTGAGGAAAGGACTGAAGGTTGTTAAAACTAGTTTGTGAAAAGTTAGTATGTGTGTGGGGTGCTGGGATTATAGCTCAGTGGAAAAGCGCTTGTTTACCATGTGCAAGGCTTTGGGTTTGATCACCAGCATGATGTAAAGTTCGCCATATAAAGATGTACTACATCAAGAGGCTAATCTGAGAAGCTGGACTTTATGAAGAAGAACAACGCATCGGGATTGGAGGAAGACTCATTAACAACCTGTGTTATGGAGATGACACAACTTTGTTTGCTGAAAGTGAAGAAGATTTGAAGCTTTTACTGACGAAAATCAAAGAACACAGCCTTCCACACAGATTGTGCCTCAACATCAAGAAAACAAAAATCTTTACAACTGGGTCAGTATGCAACTTCATGATAAATGGCAAAAGGACTGAGGTTGTCCAAGATTTTGCACTATGTGATTTTACAATCAACACCCCAAGAAACATCAGTCAAGAGAACAAAAGACACATTGCATTGGGAAAATGTTGCAAAAGACCTCTTTAAAGTGTTGAAAAGTAAAGATGTCACAGTGGAGACGAAGGTGTGTCTGACTCATATGTGAAATATACTTACAAAACATTTAAATCAAATCTAATCAAACCTTTATACTTGGCTTATAAAGAGGATGGAAAAATATGCTGAAAGAAATTGAAGAGATACGGTGCAAGGATGGAGCCCTGACTCACACCTTTCTCAACTTTAAACCAAGCAGTGTTTCCTTGTTCTGTTCGAACAACTGCCTCCTGGTCCATGTATAAAGAAATAATCAGACAAGTGTGGAATGTAGGACATTTACTTTCTCTTTCAAAGTCACAGCCATTATAGACAAATATAAAATGTGGGACATTCCAGAACAACTATCTTGGACTCTTTAATTAATCACGTCTTAGGGAAACAAAATGGAACATGGTCAGTTCAAGAATAAAGGATAGCATGTATAAGGTCCTAGGGCTGGTCCCCAGCATTACACACACACACACACACACACACACACACACACACACACACAAAACAATTACTGAAAGACAACAAATAATTCTATGCATGCACAGAAAGTAGCTCTTAGCATTGGGATGAAGGATAGTTTCCAAAGACATTTTTGGGACAACTGCAGAAATCTGAACATGTACTAGATGTAATGCTACAGAACTGTTAATCTGCCTAGACATAACAATGTTTTGGTTAAACGAAATAATTTCCTTTTTCATAGAAGACACAGATACAGCAAAATATTATCAATCACTGACAATCATAAAGGTAATGTTTATAAGTGTTTAATGAACTTTAATTGTTCTGTATGTTTGAGTTTTTCACTCATCTTTTAATTTTTTTCTTTAATGTTAAATAGTGCTATCTCCCCAACAATACTTTTCCTGTTAATGTCTAATTCATCTGATATTAATTTCATACACTAGTGTTCTTAATCCCATGTGCCTGGTATGTATTTCCTCATCCTTTTACCTTTACCATTGGAGGTGTCTCTTACAAATGCATTATAACTAGATATTTTTTCTGTTAGCTTGTTTTTAAACATGCTGTTGTTAGTTGTTGTCAAGTTGGGCCCGACCCATAGCAACCCTATGTACAACAGAATGACACACTATCCAACACTGTGCCATGCCCAGTACTATTGTCAGTGATTCTGTCCTATTCATAGGGTTTTTAATGACTGATATTTTCAGGAGCAGGCTGCTGGGTCATTCTCTGAAGCCTATAGCACCGAGTATTCCCAGGCAGTCTCCCATCCAAGTACTAACCAGGCCCAACTGTGCTTAGCTTCTGAGATCTGACGAGATTGGACACCAAGGTGGTATGACTGTAGATGTGTTTGAAACACACTTGGCTATATTTTAAGACCAGAATTTAATTCATTTCATTCATTATATATTTCTAGCTTTCTACCATCTCACACTACTTTTCTCTGCTTTTTCCTTCTCTAACTTCTATTGAACAAATCAAGTTTTGGTATTCTTCCTTTTACATCTACATTGTGGCCACATGCTAAGCTATGAGGCAAGTTTCATAAACACAAGATAATTGATATCATACATACCATATTCCTTACCATGATGTAATTAATTTAGAAATGAATAACTATTTTGAATATGCTTTTAAAAAATTTAATGTTAATGCTGGGCATGGTGCCTCACACCTGTAATCCCAGCAACTCAGGAGGCAGAGGCAGAAAGATCGCAAGTTCAAGGCTAGAGGTTGTTAGGTGCCGTCGAGTCGGTATCCGACTCATAGCGACAGGGGAAACACTATTGTCAGTGCTTCTCTGATGCTCATAGGGTTTTCAATGGCAGATTGATTTTTGGGAGGGGGTTTGCCAGGTCCTTCTCCGAAGCCTACAGCTTCTGGTGTTCCCAGGTGGTCTCCCATCCAGGTACTAACCAGGCCCGACCCTGCTTAGCTTCCGAGATCTGACGGGATCTGATGCCACAGGGCTACCGCTGCAGGCAGGCCAGAGGTAGCCTGTGTAATTCAGTGAGATCCTGTCTCAAGATAAAAAGTGAGAAAATGGGGTGGGGGTACAGTTCAGTGGTAGAGTACTTGCAAAGAATGTGTGAGGCCCCAGGTTCAAAAATAAATAAATAATTAATTGATTAAAACTTAGCATTAATGGGAAAATCTTTAGAATGTTAGAAATAGGGATTTTTCAGTCTAATAAAGGCTATCTACAAGAAATTTACAGGGAAATATCACAGTGACTAATCACAGTGCCTGTTATTGCTATGACACACAAGAGGTTATAGCTAATGGCATGAAGTAAGATACAAAAGAGGCATAAGAACTGGAATGGCAAAAAAAAAAAAAACCATATTTGTAGGAGATACTATCTATAGAAAACCCCCAAAGAATCTAAATATCACAAGGGCTAATAACTGAATTACAAAAACTAGTGGGAGAGTTAGGCAAGGTGTTTGGATAAAAGATCAAGTACATAAGACTGGCACAGTGGCGCGTGCCTGTAATCCCAGTGACTCATGAGGCTGAAGCAGGATGATTGCAAGTTTGAGGCCAGAGGCAGCCTGTGTAATTTAGCAAGACCCTGTCTCAAAATAAATAATTAAAAATGGGCAGAGGCTGCAGGTCAGTGGTAGAGCACTTACAACCCATGCACAAGCCCTGGGTTCAACTCCCTAGTGTGCAGGGGGTTGCTCTTCATGATAGCAAAAGAAACTATAAAGAATCTAGGGCAAAAACATAACAAAAAATATTGCCAGACTATTGTGGAGGAAGCAACAAATAGTATGTAAAAGACTATAGAGAAGAGACAAAGTCAGATGATTCTGGGGGTTACTTTTCTCCCCTTTTGGTATCCTACCTAGAAGCTAGCTCAGCAGGTTTCAAGTTTGCTTAATGCATGAAAAAAGAGTAAGGACAGTTACAGAGCTCAGGAAGCTTTCACTTTCTAATAAAGCTATTTTATCAACCTCAAAGCGCCAATTATTAAATTGGAGCCCTTTCTATGATTCATTAATGCTAGCTGTAGCTGGCCTAAGTACACATCTATATGGCAATAACAGATTTCAGGAGATCATGTCCAGGGTGGGTACATCTTTACCTCCTCTAAACATTACTACTACTACTACTACTACTACTACTACTACTACTACTACTACTACTGCTTTGGTGGGGGGGTGGGGGGGACCAGTGCTGGGGATTAAATCCAGGGCCTCGCATATACAAGGCAAGCACTCTGTTACGGAGCTATATACCACTCCACCACACCTTAATTCACATTTATACCAAATGACAAGCATATGCTCAAGTGGATGTGTCCACCTTTACCTGACAAAAAGCTACACGATGCTCTTTTATGGGAAGATTCAATATTATAATGTCATTCATTTTCCTCAAATGAATTCAGTGTAGCACAAAAAAGTTGTTAGGTGCCATCAAGTCGGGTCCAACTCATAGCAACTCTATGTACAGCAGAACAAAACACTCCCCAATTCTGTGCCAGGTACACAACCCTATTTATGTTCAAGCCCATTATTGCAGATATGGAGTCAATTCATCTAGTGGAGGGTTTTCCTTTTTTTTGGTTGAACTGCCACTCTCCCAAACATTATGTCCTGCTCCAGGGATTGGTCCCTCCTGACTACATGTTCAAAATAAGTCACAGTGTAGCCATCTTTGCTTCCAAGGAGTTCTCTGGTTGTACGTCTTCTGGGACAGATCTTTGGTTCTTTTGGCAATCCATAGTACACTCAATATTCCTCTCCAGCATCAATCTTCTGTCTCCCTTATTCAATGTCCAGCTTTCATAACCATGTGATGCAACTGAAAATACCATGGCGTGAGTGAGGCCCACTTTTGTCTTCAATGTATCATTTTTACTTTTCAATACTTTAAAGAGATCTTTTGTCACAGCTTTTCCCAAAGCAATGCATCTTTTGATTTATTGACTGCTGCTTCCACAGGCGTTGCAGAACCAAGTAAACGAAAATCTTGGACAACCGCAATCTTTTCTCCATTTATTGTCAATTTGCATACTGACCCAGTTGTAAGGATTTTTGTTTTGTTGATGCTGAGTCACAATCCATACTGAAGGCTATATTCTTTGATCTTCATCAGTAAATGTTTCAAATCCTCTTCACTTTCAGCAAACAGAGTTGTGTCATCTACACAACACAGAGTGTTGATGAGTCTGCCTCCAATCCTGATGTCACAGTCTTCCTCATAAAGTCCAGATTCTCAGATTATTCACTCAGCATAGAAACTGAAGGGATATGGTGAAAGGATACAGCCCAGATACAAACCTTTCTTAACTTTAAGCCAGGCAGTGTTTCCTTGTTCTGTTCCAATGACTGTCTTCTGCTCCATGTACAGATTCCTCATGAGTACAATTAGGTGTTCTGGTATTCCCATTCTTCGCAGTGTTATCCATAATTTGTTATGATCCACATAGTCAAATGCCTTTGTGCAGTCAATAAAACATAGACATCTTTCTGATATTCTCTGCTTTCAGCTACTATGCATCTGACATCAGCAATGATGTCCCTGGTTCTTTGTCCTCTTCTGAATCTGGCTTCATTTTCTGACAGGTCACTGTCTATATACTGCTGCAGTCGCTTTTGAATGATCTTTAGTAAAGTTTTGCTTCCATGTGATATTAAATATATTACTTGATAGTTCCCACATTCAGTTGGATCCCTTTTCTTGGGAATAGGCACAAATACAGATTTCTTCCAGTCAGTTGGCCAGGTAGCTGTTTTCCAAACCTGTTGGCATAAACTTTTAACACCTCCAGTGCTGTATCTGTTTGTTGAAACATCTCTATTGGTATCCCATCAATTCCTAGGGCCTTGTGTTTCGCCAGTTCTTTCAAGGCAGCTTCCACTTCGTCCTTCAACACCATTGGTTCCTCTTCATATGCAACCTCTTGGAATGGTTGGTCATCTACCAATTCTTTTTTGTATAATGAGTCTGTGTATTCCTTTCTTCTTCTTTTGATGCTTCCTGCATCATTTAATATTTTCCTGGTAGACTCTTTCACTATCGTCACTTGAAGCTTGAATTTTTTCTTTATTTCCTTAAGCTTGAGGAAAACAGCGTGTTCTTCCCTTTTGGTTTTCTGTCTCCAGCTCTTTGCACATGTCATTATAATATTTGTTTTTTTCTTCTCAGGCTGCCTTTTGAAATCTTCTGTTTAGTTCCTTAACCTCATCATGTCTTCCTTTTACTTTAGCTGCTCAACATTCAAGGGCAAGTTCCAGAGTCTCTTTTGACATATAATTTGGTCTTTTCTTTTTTTTCCGTGTCTTTTTAATAAACTTTTGCTTTCTTCATGAATGATATCTCTGATGTCATGCCACAACTCATCTCGTCTCCTATCATTTGTGTCTAATGCATTTAACATGGTCTTGAGGTGATCTCTGAACTCAGGTGGAATTACTCAAGTTCATACCTTGGTTCTCCAACACTTGTTCTAATTTTCTTCTGTTTCAGTTTGAATTTGCATATGAGAAGTTGATGGTCTAATCCACAATCAGCACCTGGTCTTGTTCTGACATTTGATATGGAGCTTTTCCATCATCTCTTTCCACAAATGTAGTCAATTTGGTTCCTGTATGTTCCATCTGGTGAAGTCCACGTATACAGTTGCCGTTTATGTTGGTGAAAAAATGTATTTGCTACAAAAAGACCATCAGCATAACAAAATTCTATCCAGCATCGTTTGTGTCACCAAGGCCTATTTTCCAACTACTGAGCCTTCTTCTTTGTTTCAAACTTTTGCATGCCAGTCACCAGTAATTACCAGTACCTTCTGATTGCATGTTTGATCTATTTCAGATTGCAGAAGCTGGTAAAAATCTTCCCTATCTTCACTTGTGGCCTTAAGTGGTGGGTGTGTAAATTTGAATAGTCACATTAACTGGCCTTCTTTGTAGGGGTATGGACATTATTCTATCACTGACAGCACTGTATTTCAGTACAGACCTTGAGATGTCTTTTTTGATAAGAAATGCAACTCCATTTCTCTTTAGTTTGTCATTCCCAGCATAGCAGCACATATGATTATCTGACTCAAAAGTGGCCCATACTAGTCCATTTTAGCTCATTGATGCCTGGAATGTCAATGTTTATGTACTCCATTCTCTTTTAATGATTTCTAATCTTCCTAGATTCATACTATGTACATTCCATGTTCCAATTATTAACAGATGTTTATAGTTGTTTCTCCTCATTTTGAGTTGTGCCACATCAGCAAGTGGAGGTCCCTGGGGCCTTACTCCATTTCCTTCATGAGGGTAAGACTCTACTTTGAGGAGGCAACTCATCCCCATTAGTCTTTTGGGTGCCTTCCAACCACAGGGGCTCATTTCCCGGCACTATATCTGACAGTGGTTCTCTGTTATTCATAGGGTTTTCAATGGCTAATTGTTTCAGGAGTGGGTTACCAGGTCCTCCTCCCTAGTCTGTCTTAGTCTGGAAGCTGGGCTGAAACCTGTCCACCACGGGTGGCCCTGCTGGTATGTGAGATATTGGTGGCATAGCTTTGAGCCTCAAGCAACAAGCAAGCCCTACATGTCTATCAGACAACAAAGATAAGGCCCCCCAAATAGGTGCTTAATCTGTGTCTATAATTTTTTGTTTTTGAAAAACTGAAACAAATGTATAAAATACATGACTCAACAAAACTGCATAATGGATACATGAATAGCTAAATTATTCTCTATATTTTCTATATGCCTGAAGAAGGGAGGGATGGAAGGAAAGACACAGAGAAATGAGGCAGTTAATTTGTTTAGCAACTTCCAGAAATAAAACAGATGACAACTAAAGCTGTCTTTACTTTTATAAATGGGGTGGCCATAAGCATGTCTGTTACAATCCCTGTACCTTAGAGGAAAGCTAGTTAATGAGTACCCAACACTTGTAGAGCAGCCACAGTAAGAGATCCCATTTAGAAAAGAAGCCCACACCCATATAAATGCAAAGTTTCTACTGTAATCAACTTAAGTCTTTTACTCAGAAGGCTAATAGACTGCAAATGTCTTAAGACTCTGAAAATACAACAAATCACAAGAAGAAGATCACAACAAAAAAAACTGAATAACTGGGAAAGGAGAAAAAAATTATTATTGGGAAAACATTTCCAGAGAAGGGCTACATAACAGAATGAGTATTGATAAAGATCATGGTAGTGATCTGTATATAATATAAAGAAATTTCTCAGCCAATAGACAGAAATATAGAGGTGGGAACCAGAGATGGATGATACAAGTAAAAATTAAAAGAGAAATTAGGAATATATCCTAAGGTTAAAAATCCGTTTAACAAAAGTTCTACATAATACATAACTGTACCAAGATTCAGCCAAGACTGAAAGAACCTCAACAGAGTCCTCAAAAATAACTTAGCATCAGACTTTTCCTGAGCAACATTAAAAAATAGTGGAGATGGAAAAATTACTTGTTGCTTAAGGCTAAGATATTAGTGAGAACGGAGTGTGATTACTAATAAGTCCATGGGTTTCTTTTTGGAATGATAAAAAATATTCTACAATGGACAGTGGTGACAGTTGTGCAACTATGTGAATATATTAAAAACTACTAAATTGCATATCATAAATTGTATGGTATGTAAATTATATTTTAATAAAGCTGTTTTTCAAACACAATGAGGGGCTGGATTGTGACTGAGACTTGTACCAAAACCAGGAAATGTAAGGCCAGGGTTCCACCATTAGTACCACCAAAAACAAACAAATAAAAGGCAATAGATAATTTCTTTACTGTCCTCAGCAAAATTATTTTGAACATGGAATTTTACACCCAGGCAAACTACCAATCAAGCAAGAGAACACATGAAAACTTTCAGACAAATAAGGTCTCTAAATTTACCCCAATAAGAATCATAGATCTAAAAACTTTCCTATCTTTATACCTAGCAATTCCACTTCTAGGAATTTTACCAAGCTCCTAGAAAACTGGAAAAAATACAGTAGGTCTCTGGTCCCCACATTTGTAAAGGTAATACAAACAATTCACTAGGTGAATAAAAATCAAATGACTTAAAAAAAATAAAAATAAATAAATAAACACAAGACACTGTCTTCACATACATTCAAATCAAACACAAAACACATGTAAGTTGGTCCTAAAACAACAACAACCAAACAAAAAGTATTTCCCACAAAAAGCCATGTTACAAAGTAGGAAGTTCAAGATACTTATTGTGGCTATCCCTATGTGTAGTAACAAGAAGAGAGAGGTTATCAAGAAAGTGGTTAGAAAAGTAAAGCAAGAAGCCAGGTAATGAAGGATGCTGAAAGCCTTGATTTTTTGTTGTTGTTGTTAAAGCCTTGATAAGTAGTTTCAATTTTATTCTAAGTGTAACCAAACACAACAGATTCACATTGTGTGTGGCAAGAACAAAGCCAAAATAAACATAGCCAAGACCTAAAAGAGTGGGGAAAAATTTTTTACTTGTGCATGTAAAGAGAAGAGTGGGAATCCCTTCCAAAGCAATGCTCTTCTTGAACCAAAAAAGCCTGGGGATTTTATTTGGGAAGTTTATATACATATTCACATATGGGAGGCACTCTGGGGTGGGTACAATTTCTAAGCATGCTCAATCTGAGATATATTCTATTAGACCTACTCAGTTAATGTCATAGTTTGGAATGAAAGATGGCAGACAGGCACAACCCCCAAATGCATCAGGTCTGCATTTATAGAAGAATGGTGGGGAGAAATGTTTTAGGTATCTGTGCTCTGTGTCACATGTCTGTCCCCACTAGAAATTCCTTTGGTTGCTGCTTGATAGTTTTCACTTGCTTGGGCTGTATTTCATCATCCTCTAGATGGAAAACAGATAGCTAGAATCCAAGAGCCTCCCGTGACTCTGGCAGAGTTCAGACTCCAGATAATGCCACTGCTAAGTAGACTTCTTTTAGCCAGCCAGAGAGATGGTGGGAGAGAAAGACCTTGGCTATGGGAGTTTGAAAAAGTGCCCCCAGCCCAGCTGAGTCACAGTTCCCCAAATAAAGAAATAAATAGCACCCTAGACCACCTGGACTATAGAAAGAGGCAGATAGGATTTAAAGAGAGATCCTGAGAAGATGTGGCCTTCAGTTTTCCTGTCTCTGTGGGTACTGACATAGGTAAAATCAGAATCTAAAATTTCAAAAACAAGTTTGTGTAACATAATCTGATTTATAGTTTATTTTCATTATTGACAATTATCTCTATTTTACAGAAGAGAATATTGTAACAGAGATATTAAATATCTTTCTCAAGGTCAAACAGGTGGTAAATGATGGCATAAAGATTATCCTAGACAGTGTAACGCTAAAGCTATATATATTATCATACAAGTAAATATCACTCCAGAGGAAAATGATTATAATAGAACAAGAGTGAAAGCAGTTTAGACTATATGGTAGGGCAAGCAAGAAATTACTGCTTAGTCTAAGAGGAGTCAGTGGAGACAGAGAAATATTGATGAATCTAGGATATATTTTAAAGGTGGGCACACAAAAAACACCTCACTCACAGATTACACATGGGAGATAGGTAAGAGAAAAAATAAGGATCAAGAACCACTAAAATTCTGGTGTAATAGAGGTTGACGGTGATGTCATGAGGGAGAGAAACTTTTCTTGGAGGTAGGCAGGGAGTTAGAAAATTGGGGAGGGAGGATGCAGATTTAAAAGTGCTGACCTTTCACTGTTGTTGTTAGGTGCTGTCGAGTTTGGTCCAACTCATAGCAATCCTATGTACAACAGAACGAAACAAAACCCAACACTGTGCCAGGTCCAGTGCTTCTCTGCTATTTATAGGGTTTTTGATGGCTGTTTCAGGAGTGGGTTGCCAGGTCCTTTTCCCAAGCCTACAGACCCTGGTATTCCCAGGTGGTCTCTCATCCAAGTAGTAACAAGGCCTGACCCTGCTTATTCTCTGAGATCAGATGGGACTGAACGTCAGGTTGGTATGGCTGTAGACTGACAATCCCAAGCTGACTGGAAAGTTAAAGGTAAATGAAGAGTAACAACATGCAGTTGATTAACTATGTCTAACTAAGGCACACTGATTGGGCCATGCATGCACTCTGCTAACCAACTGGGTACAAATGTCCACTACATGACTTTCCACAAGTGATGCTAGACTGATATGGACAAATTAACATCTGTATGCGTAAGTCACAGTTTTATAGACCACACAACATAGGCATATGTCCTATACCAGTCCACAGGAGTACTACACATGAGCCAGAAAGGTGGAGAAAGGTTTTATATCACCTTGAATCTACCTTAATTTTCAGTAATAGCTACAAGGAACTCAAAGCTCTGGATAACTGATTCTCTCCTGGTCTCTCCCAGTTTTTCCACCTTGCCTCCACAAGGTGTATTTTCATTTCATTAAAAACTCAATCTTTCTTCTGGTCTCTGCCCTTTCTTTGCCTTGAGGAGGCATCCTCATCTTAGCTGTCTCACCCAAGGACAGAAATATATTTCCAGTTCTCCCGTAAAAACAAACAAACAAATAAACAAACAAAAAACAAGTATTACATCACTAATAGGAAAGGCTGATTAAATGACAAAGGAGGGAGCAGGCTGTGCAAGCAAGCTGTGCAAGCAGGCTGTGCAAGCTTGGTACTCAGGAGGACAGCTGAGGCTGGAGACACAGTTAGGTGTCACTGGCATATCAATGAACCTATCTCCAGGGCAGATAAGTAAAGAAAACTCAGCAGTAGGGTCCACCAATATTTATAAGATTGGTGAAAAATGGGGACATGAAAAACAGTTGAGAAGAAATAGACAGGTAGTCAAAAAATAACTGAGTGAAGAAAATCTATTGGCTAAGAGTAGAAGTATGAAATGGTGGCTAGAAGACAATAGGAAGGATGGGATTTACACATCCATATACATCTGTGAATGTATCAGGGCTGAGAGATAACAACACATTTTAGCTGAAGGGGGAAATCCAGTAGAAGAGGAAGAATTCATGTGGAAGAGAGATGTTAACAGCAGGAAAAAATACTCAGACATGGCCACAGAGATGAAATCTGAGTCACAAGTAGAGAAATTAAACTGTGAGGGGTGGTCTTTGGTAACAAGTAAAAAGAAGACAGAATATGATGACCAATGTATATACATAGGTTTGTAGAGCTGGTTGTGAAAAGCTGATAACAGTTGCACACTTTTTTTCTGAGACAAGGTCTTGCAATGGAGGACAGGCTGGTCTTGAACTCTTGATCTCCTGCCTCACCTTCTGAGGGCTGGGATTACAGGTGTGAGCTACCTCAACAAAGTTTAAACTGAAGTCCACAGATGACAGTAGGAGTTGTAGGAAGTTTACTATGAGTGGAAATGCACTCTTAATGGGGGGAGTTAAGAAGAAGCTGCACTGCCAGACATGGCTGATGCCGTGTTGAAGTTCTTGGCATAAATTTAAAGCAATACTTTCAATTGCCTAGGTGAAGGTAGAAACTGCGGGGACTTGGTATTTTGACAGGCCAGGATAATGAAAGAGGAGAAAAATTTAAAAGTCATCTATATTAGTAATTTTTATGTTGTTTTTAGGTGCCATCAAGTTGGGTCCAACTCACAGAAACCCTTATAGGGTTTTCAATGGTTGATTGTTTCTGGAGTGGACTGCCATGTTCTGCTCCTGTTTTTGCAGTGCTGGGGCTCAAACCCAGGGCCTCAGAGAGTATGAAGCAGCACTCTACCAACTGAGCTAAACCCCAGCCCTATGTAACTTTTTTCTCTTTTTTTTGCAGTACTAGGGTTTGAACCTAGGGCCTTCTGTTTGCATGCTCTGCAGGTGCTGGACCACTGTGCTGCACCTCCAGCCCCTTTATTTTTTCTTTTTGAGACAGGGTCTCGCTAAGTTATGCAGACTGCCTCTGGTCTCGAACTTGCAATCCTCCTGTCTCCACCTCCCAAGCTGCTGGGATTACAGGTGTGTGCCACCATGCCCGGCTCAAGCCTATGTAATTTTTATAGTCACTCCTTAATATCTTGTCCCTGAAATCTGTGGATTATGACAATTTCACTTGAGAGGGGTTCAGGTGAAGTGCTATAATAAGGGGTCAGAACCATTTTAAGATTTAAGAAAGAGGTTGAGGATTTAGAATTTTGTTGACTATTGTTCCACAATTCCTTTGGCAAGGTAGAGGGTGACAAAAATAGGGAAGTGGTATTCATGAAATCAATAGCCAGAAGATATACTAACTTCAAACTAAGAAATTCATCTAAAATTATCTAAAATTGAATAGAAGGATCAAAAGACTTTTTTCTAAGAGTAAGCAATTTCTCAAGTTTCTAGTATCCTGGGGGAGGGAGTAATATAAATTGGTAAATTGGTAATGTCTAAACTGTCATACCTCTACATGTCTGTCAGCTTGCTGTGCTGCAGGGGCTTGTGTGTTGCTTTAATGCTGAAAGCTACGCCACCAGTATTTTAGACACCACCAGGGGTCACCCTCAGTGGACAGGCTTCAGCTGAGCTTCCAGACTAAGAAAGACTAGGGGGAAAGACCTGGCAGCCCACTCCGAAAACCATTGTTAGGTGCCGTCGAGTCGTCGGTATCCGACTCATAGCGACCCTCATAGGGTTTTCAATGGCTGACTGTTTCGGGATTGCCTTGGGAGTGGATTGCCAGGTCCTTCTCCCATCCGAAAACCATTAGCCACTGAAAACCCTATGAATAGCAGAGAAGCACTGTCAAATGAAGTGCCAGAAACTGAGCCCCTCAAGGCGCGTTGGAAGGCATTCAATGAACAACTGAGGAAGACTTGCCTCTGCCAAGTAGAGTCGATCTTAATGACAGGAATGGAGTAAACCCCTTGGAACCTCCTTTTGCTGATGTGGCATGTCTCAAAATGAGAAGAAACAGTGTCTGTAACAATGGGCTTTTAAATATAAAAAAATTGCATTCATGGCACAGTGTTGGGTAGTGTTTTGTTCTGTTGTACACAGGGTTGCTATGAGTTGGATCTGACTCAATGGCACTTAAGAACAAAACAACAAATTGTCATAAACTGTTCCCAGAGTCATCCAGTAAATTAACCAAACTTTTAAAAAGATCAACAAGTGCTTACTCCTACTACCAAAAAGGGTCCTCAGTAAACAAGTTAATTTTTTGTCACATACATAGAAATGAACTGAATAGAGCTGTATTTGTGGGATTTAACTCTTAACTGGTATTGTGGGGGTGAAAATAGACTCAAGTGCTTAAATTTTGCTATTTTAAGAAAAGTCCTAATTGACCAATGAACGTGTTCTTCCATGTAATTTCATTAGGTCATGACTTGAGGTGGGTGCCAGAAATGCAGCACTGTAGCACTCACATGAGGGCAGGTAAATGCTTCCTGGGGTCAAATATGACCCCATGATCTCAATTACATAGATTATTTTTTAGTAGTGTTACTTGTTGCCAATATCATTTACGTGACAAAAAAAGACAAATATACTAAAAAATGTTGTCTCTGCTCAAAATTTATTTGTTAAGTTCATTCCAGTACAAATTTTGTATGTGATAGCTATAGAGAATAAGTACTTACCCAAAGACTAAAATATTGTTACTACTCTCTATGCCTGCAGCCATAGCCCTGTGGCTATCTCGAAAGCTGAGCAGGGTCAGGCCTGGTTAGTACTTGGATGGGAGACCGCTTGGGAACACCAGGTGCTGCAGGCTTGGAGAGACAGACCCGGCAACCCACTCCCAAGTATCAATCCGCCATTGAAAACCCTATGAACAGCAGAGAGGCACTAACAATAGTGTTTTGCCTATTGAACGTAGGGTCACTTTGAGTCAGATACTGACTCCATGGCACTTAACAACAACTACTTTCTATAAGTAGTTGATTTTGCATGCTATTTTCCATATTTATGAATTGATCTCACAAAAAATGTTGATTTTATATTTAGGATCTCTACATTATAAAACAAAGCAAACTTTCTGTTCTTAGTTTTAGTTTGATTCTGTTGTAGTTTTTATAACTGATTAGAATTTTATAAGTGCCGTAAAAATTCCTTAATGTTTTGATAATTATTGTTACATGAATAAATGTTATATTAGTAACTTATAAAAGGATTCTCAGTTCATATAACAACATAATTAAACCTTAAAACTAAATATCTTAAATAATAAAAGGTCTTTTGTTTTGGGGTAAAGGATGACCCCACGACCTGATGCGTCACTAAATTTGATCAGAAGTGTTTTAGAGTGAAAACACAGACTCATGTCATGTGAAACAATAAAAACAGTCTAAGTTCACAAATTTCAACTGACAAATATTTTCATACATCTTAAAAATGTATATTTCCTGGCTTTGGTACAACTCTCAGTCACAATCTTTTCACACTGCAACCTTTCCCAAGTCACTCTCAGTTCTCCAAAGTCTGGGACACAAATTACAAAATCAAAGGTTTTACAAAATCATTGCTCATGAGTAAATAACTAGGGCATAACACCTATTAGGATGACAGGCTCTATAAAGTTAGGATCTACACCATGTTGATCACAGTTTTATTCCTAGCACCTAGGTATACTATGCCTAAAATGAAGAAGGTGGTTTGTAAACTCTGGCTGGATAAAAATATTAAAAATTCTACATTCTAAGTAAGCTCAGATGAAACTGATGAAATGATATTCAGAAGGGTTCAATTGAGATCAGAGAAGTATTATCATAGGGTACATGTAAGGCCAAAGTAGAAGTCACCTCAGTCAAGATGTTATTTTTGTTCCTTCTCATCTGAGGTTCCATGAGAAAATCACATCCTAGCACCCTAAGGTCTGCAATTTAAATAATGAATTAACCCTTCCCTGTGCATCTAGAATGGTACTTATAAGACTCTCTGGGCATGGTGGTGCACACCTATGATCCTAACCCTTGGGAGGCTAACACAGGAAGACTGACTTGAGTTTGAGGCTAGCCTGGGCCATATTGTGAGACCCTGTTTCACAAACACAAAATAAAACAAAAAGACTCTCAAGAGAGGGGTTGATCTTCAGCACAGAGGTAGTTATGTGTGTGAAGAGGAAGACTTTCAAGAAAAATGGAGTTAGAGCTCACTAGTTTTACATATTTTTGGTAAAGCCTGAAATAAAGAGCAGTGTTTTGTAGACAGCACTTCATGGTATGTGAATATTTAAGGATATTTTTTATACACTCCACAGAAAAATAACATCTGGCCCTTCTGCTCACTTTATGTGCTTTTCCCCTTCTAAAAATGTTACAGTCAGTTTTCAAAAATCTTTTAAATTTCTTCATTAATACAACACTCTCCAACTTTCAATTCCATTTTACCTGTGCCATATAGTCCAATAACAAGTGGGTGCTAGTAACATTATGCAATACATGTTATACCAATCTTACATAATGTTTACCTTGTACCAGACACTGTTTAGACACTCTGTGTATGTGATTTCATTCAGCTCCTCCAAACAACTCATAAGTGGGGACAATTATTATCCCTACTTCACAGATGGGAAAACTGGGAGGTAAAAATACTTGGACTACATCAGACAATGAACACGTGGTAGAATTACTCTCATATTAAATAGCTCTGTGTCTCTATGTGAAATGGAAGAAACGTTCCATCATTAGGTATGCTAGCCAAGAGCAACTGACACTTTACATATTCCACACCATGAAGACAAGTTAGACATTTGAGATAATTAGAATTTAGGTAAATTGGATCCATGTAGATCCCTTCATTCAACAAATACTTAATGAATACCATGGTTCTAGGCAATGCAGATGGTGCGTTAAACCACAGCCCCGACCTCATAAAGCACATTCAAATTGAGGAAAGACAAACACCAAACAGATTGTATGTCAAACAGTGATAATAGTTTACAGAGAAAAACAGCTGGTGAGCAGGACAGGGATGGGTGGCTATTAATTCTGTAACATGCCAAACTTGAGGGTCTTACTTATAAGACGATACATGAACAGAGGTCTGAAGGAAGGGGAATGAGGTAACCATACAGGTATGTAGTAGGAAACTAGTATAAAGAGTAGGTATTAGGACAGGAACAAAACTGGTGTGTGTCACAGACTGCATTAATGACTGCAATTAATGGCTCCTTAATAGGAACACTTTTTACCCTATAACTTTGCAGTCCTCTTTCCACTCTGACCCTGGCGTTCTCCAAGTGACTTGCTCTAGTGATATGTTGCAAGTTGACATTAGCAAACATGACCCAACCAGAGACCTAAAACGCAAATATGCACTACTTCTTGCTGCCTTGCACAACTGAACTTGCTTACTCTTTTGCCTCTGCACCCCTGTAAAAAATATGCCGAGGCTAGCCTACTGGAACCAAGTCATAGTACTCAAGGCCATCCTGGAACCGCCAGCTCCTAGAACCACCAGCTCCTAGAACCACCAACTAGTCACTGACACATGACTATGTCCAGCAGCAAAGCACTGCCTACAATAGAGCTCAGACTCAAAATAGTGACTGTTTTAAGCACTATGCTTTAGGGTGGTTGCACAAAAGAAAATACATTGTGTCAGAGGAATGGATACACACAATAGAACAACAGTAGGTAAATAAGTAGACATCTGCAGGCCAGTAAAGAAAGGAGAACTTTAAGAACCTTATCAAAAATTAAATGACCTATATAGACAAGACAAAAAACAAAATTAAGAACAAAACAAACAAACAAAAAGATTAAAAAACACAGGTTACTGCTTCCAGTCATGACCTTGGGCATGACCACCCTGAAGGATACTCCTTGGACAACATCTAAGCTTTGTTCTAATGGGCCCATGCCCTAACTGAGATTAATGATTGCCTGAGTCCCCAAGTTATAAGCAAAGGCATACCATTCTAAGGTACCTGTCTATGACCCATTATTTTGAAGTACACCAAACAAGTCCTTAATCTATTTTACAAAACCAAAGACCCCAGATGCAGGACACTTCTCAGGCAAGAGGCACAAACTAAACTATAAGATTAGCTTCCCCTTTGCTCTTGGCAATAACTATCTCTGCTACTGCCCACTCTTATTCCTTAAGTGTACTATCACTTTACAATAAATCTGCTCTGTACTCTGCCCTGTGTTCTGCTCTGTACTCTGTTTTGTTTGAATTCTTTCAACAGAGAACACAAGAACTCAGGTACTGTTGCCAGTTTCCCAGATCTAATTCCTATTAACAACACACAAAAACTTGTACATAAATGTTCATAACAGCAGTACTCATCACAGCCAAAAAATAAAAACAACTCAAATGTTTATCAGCTAATGAATAAGTAAATTATAGTGTATCCATTCAAAAGAATTTTATTTGGAAACAGAAAGAAACAGTATTATATACCACATGAACATACATTGAAAACACTGAACTAAGTGAAAAAAGATAACACTTATATAGTTGTTCTTAGGTGTAGTCAAATCTGCTTTGACTCAAAGTGACCCTATGTACAACAGGACAAAATACTCCCTGACACTGTGCCTGACACATGATGCTTTTTATGTTCAAGCCCATTGTTGCAGACACTATGTCAGTATATCTAGTTGAAGGTCTTCCTTTTTCCCATTGACCTGCCACTCTCCCAAACATGGAAGTCCTTCTCCAGGAATTGGTCCCTCCTGACTACATGTTCAAAATACATCAGACATACTCTAGCCATCCTTCCTCCAAGGAGCACTCTAGTTGCACTTGAGGATAGATCTGTTGGTTCTTTTGGCAGTCCATGGTGTATTCAATATTTCTCTCCGGCACCATAATTCAAAAGCATCAATTCTTCTGTCTCCCTTATTCAATGTATAGTTTTTACAAGAATACGATACAACTGAAAATACCATGCCATATGGCAGGTGCACCTTCATTTTCAATGTGACATCTTTACTTTTCAACATTTCAAAGAGGTCTTTTGCAATGGCGTTTCCCAATGTAATGTGTTTTTTGATTGTTTGCTGCTTTAGTGGGTGTTGGTTGTAGAACCAAGTAAACAAAAATCTTGGACAACCTCAATCTTTTCTCCATTTATCGTGAAGTTGTGTACTGACCTAGTTGTAAAGATTTGTTTTGTTGATGTTGAGTCTTCCATACTGAAGACTATGTTCTTTGATCTTCATCACAGTAAATGCTTCAAATCCTCTTCAGTTTCATCAAGCAAAGTTGTGTCATCTGCATAATGCAGTTATGCAGAGTTGTGTCATCTGCAATCCTGATGCCACATTCTTCTTCATAAAGTCCAGCTTCTTGGATTATTTGCTCAGCACAGTGACTGAATAGGTACAGTGAAAGAATACAGCCCTGATGCACACCTTTCTTGACTTTAAACCAGGTAGCATGTCCTTGTTCTGTTCGAACGACTGCTTCCTGGTTCAGGTACAGATTCCTCATGAGTACAATTAAGTGCTCCAGTATTCCCATTCTTCACAATGTTATCCAAAATTTGATATTCTCTGTTTTCAGCTAAGATCCATCTGACATCAGCAATGATGTCCCTTGTTCCAAGCCTTCTTCTGAATCTGGCTTGATTTTCTGGCAGTTCCCTGTCTATACACTGCTGCAGTCCCTTTTGAATGATGTTTAGCAAAATTTTACTTGTGTGTGATATTAATGATAGCGTTTGATAATTTCCACATTTGACTGGGCCCCTTTAGCTGCTCGATGTTCAAGGGCAAGTTTCAGAGTCTCTGTTGACATGTAATTTGGTCTCTTCTTTTTTCCTGTCTTTATAACTTTTTGCTTTCCTCATGAACGATGTCTTCAATGTCATGCCACAACTCAACTAGTCTTCAAGCGTAGGTTTAACGCATCAAACCTGTTTTTGAGGGGGTCTCTGAACTCAGGTGGGACATACTCAAGGTCTTACCTTGGCTCATATACACTTATTCTAATTTTCCTCAGTTTCAGTTTGAACCTGCATATGAGCAGTTGATGGTCTGATCCACAATCAGCACCTGGTCTTGTTCTGACTTTTGAGATTGTGCTTTTCCATCATCTCTTTCCATAAATGGAGTCAATTTGTTCCTGCATGTTTCATCTGGTGAAGTCCATGTGTATAGCTGCTGTTTATGCTGAAGAAAAAATGTATTTGCAAGGGAAAGGTCATTGGTCTGACAAAATTCCATCATGTGATCTCCAGCATCATTACTGTCACCAAGGCCATATTTTTCAACTAGTGAGCTTTAATCATTGTTTCCAACTTTTACATTCCAGTAAACAGGAATTATCGGTCCATCCTGATTGCATGTTTGATCTACTACAGATTGCAGAAGCTGGCAAAAACCTTCCCTATCTTCATTTGTGGCCTTAGTGGTGGGTGCATAATTTGAATTGTAGTTATAGTAACTGGCCTTCCTTGTAGGCATATGGATATTATTCTATCATTGACACCACTGTACTTCAGGACAGATCTTGAGCTTTTTTTTTTTTTT